>PVJD01016220.1:0-21867 GCA_004026545.1 Mormoops blainvillei | reverse complement strand
AATTGTGCTGCTATGAATGTTGGGGTGCATAGGTTCTTTAGAATTGGTGTTTCAGGATTTTTATGGTATAATTCCAACAGTGGAATTGCGGGGTAAAAAGGCAGTTCCATTTTTAGTTTTTTGAGGAAATTCCAAACTATTTTCCACAGTGGCTGCACCAGTCTGCATTCCCACCAACAATGTACTAGGGTTCCCTTTTCTCTGCATTCTCACCAGCAATTGTTGTTTGTTGATTTGGTTATGATGACCATTCTGGCTGGTGTGAAGTGCTATCTTATTGTGGTTTTAATTGGCATCTCTCTGATGGCTAGTGATGCTGAGCATCCTTTCCTATGTCTCTGGGCCCTCTCTGTGTCCTCCTTGGAGAAGTGCCTGTTCAGGTCCTTTGTCCATTTTTAATTGCGTTGTTTGTCTTCCTGGAGTGGGGTCATGTGAGTTCTTTATATATTTTGGAGATCAAACCCTTGTTCAAGGTATCATTGGTAAATGTATTTTTGTATACTGTTGGTTCCCTTTTCATTTTGCTAATGTTTTCTTTAGCTGTGTAGAAGCTTATTATTTTGATGAAGCCCCATTTGTTTATTCTTTCCTTTATGTCTTTTGCTCTAGGGCACATGTCGGTGAAAATATTCCTATGTGGAATATCTGAGATTTTCCTGCCTATATTCTCCTATAGGACTTTTATGGTGTCATGACTTATATTTAAGTCTTTTATCCATCTTGAGTTGATTTTTGTGTGTGGTGTAAGTTGGTGATCAAATTTCATTTTTTTGCAAGTAGCTATCCAGGTCTCCCAATACCATTTGTTGAAGAGGCTATTTTTACTCCATTTTATGCTTTTACCCCCTTTGTTGAATATTAATTGACTATAGGGACATGGGTTTATTTCTGGGCTCTGTATTCTGTTCCATTGGTCTATGTGTTTACTCTTATGCCAGTATCAGACTGTTTTGATTACAGTGGCCTTATAATATACTTTGATGTCAGGTATTGTGATCTCTCCTATTTGTTCTTCTTTCTCACAATTGTTGCAGCTATTCAGGATCTTTATGATTCCATATAAATTTTTGACATGTTTGTTCTGTGTCTGTGAAATATGTCATTGGTGTTTTACTAGGGATTGTGTTGAATCTATAAATTGCTTTGGGTAGTATGGACATTTTGATGATGTTAATTCTTCCAATCCGGGAACAGGGTATATGCTTCCACTTATTCGTGTCTTCCTTAATCTCTTTCTACAGTGTTGTATAGTTTTCTGAGTACAGGTCTTTAACTTCCTTGGTTAAGTTTATTCCTAGATATTTTATTCTTCTCATTGCTATAGTAAATGGGAGTTTTTCCCCTGCTTTCTGATTCTGATGTTTCATTATAGTGTACTAAAATGCCTTCGATTTCTGAATATTGACTTTGTATTCTGCTGTTTTGCCAAATTCACCTAATAGGTCAAGTAGCTTTTTGGTGGAGTCTATAGGGTTTTCTAAGTACACTATCATGTCATCTGTAAACAATGACAGTTTTACTTCCTCCTTTCCAATTTGGATGCCTTTTTTTTTTCTTGTCTGATGGCTACAGCTAGGACTTCTAATGCTATGTTGAATAGAAGTGTTGAAAGAGGGCATCCTTGTCTTATTCCTGATCTTAGTGGGAAAGCTTTTAGTTTTTGCCCATTCAGTATAATGTTGGATGTAGGTTTCTCATATATAGCCTATATTATGTTGAGGTATGCTTCCTTTATTCCCACTTTGCTGAGTGTTTTTATCATAAATGATTGCTATATCTTATGAAATGCTTTTTCCATATCTATTGATAGGATCACGTGATTTTTGTCTTTCCATTTGTTTATGTGATGTATTATGTTCATTGATTTGTGAATATTGTAACATCTTTGTATCCCTGGAATGAATCCCACTTCATCATGGAGTGTGACCTTTTTAATGCATTGCTGGATACAGTTTGCCAATATTTTGTGGAGGATTTTAGTGCCTATGTTCATCAGTGATATTCACCTGTAGTCTTCTTTCTTTGTTGTGTCTTTATCTGTTTTGGGGATTAGGATGATGCTAGCCTCATAAAAAGAGTTTGAGAGTCTTCTTTCTTGGATTTTTTGGAATAGCCTGAGAGGGACAGGGTTAGGTATTGCTGAAATGTTTTGTAAAATTCTCCTGTGAAACCATCTGGTCCAGGGCTTTTGTGTGCATGGAGTTTTTTGACTACCACTTCAGTTTCACCTGCTGTTATTGGTCTGTTCAGGCTTTCTGCTTCTTCTTCATTTAGTTTTGGAAGATTATATTTTTCTAGAAATTTGTCCATTTTACCCACATTTTCAAATTTCTGGGCATATAGTAGTTTGTGGTAATTTCTTACAATCCTTTGTATTTCTGTGGCATCAGTTGTAATTTCTCCTCTTTCATTTCTGATTTTATTTATTTGCATCCTCTTCCTTTTTTTATTGATAAGTATGCTTAAAGGTTTGTGGATTTTGTTTATCTTTTCAAAGAAACAGCTCCTGGATTATTTAATTCTTTGAAATGTTCTTTTAGTCTCCATATCACTGAGTTTTGCTCTGATCTTGATTATTTACTTCCTCCTACTCGCTCTGGGCTTCATTTGTTGTTGTTTCTCCAGTTCTTGTAGATGTAAGGTTAGGTCGTTTATTTGAAATGCTTCTATCTTTTACAGGTAGGCCTCTTTTGCTAGGAACTTTCCTCTATTTGGGTGCTCCTGTGTTGAGTACTTGTAGGTTTACAATATTCATGTCTTCTTGATGGATTCTTCCTTTGAGTATTATGAAGTGTCCTTCTGCGTCTCTTTTTATGGCCTTTGTTTTGAAGTCTATTTTGTCTGATATAAGTATTGCTACCCTGACATTTCTTTCCTGTTCATTTGCTTGGAATATTTTTTTCTGACCCTTTACTTCCAGTCTGTGTAGGTCTTTTGTTCTTAGGTGGGTCTCTTATAGACAGCATATGTGCATGTCCTATTTTCTTATCCATTCAGCTACTCTATGTCTTTTAATTGGAGCATTTAATCTATGTGAATTTAAAGTTATTATTGATATGTACTTACTCATTTTTCCCCTTTGTAGTTGTGTTTCTCTCTCTCACTCTTTTTCTTCACCTTCTTAAAGCAATCCCTTTAGCATATCTTACAATACTGGTTTGGTAGAGGTATATTCTTTTGGTCTTCTTTCATCTGGGGAACTCCTTATTTCGCCTTCCATTTTAATTGAGAGCCTTGCTGGGTAGAGTAGTCTTGGTTGTAGGCCTTTGCTTTTCAATACTTGGAATATTTCTTCCCATGCACTTCTGGCTTGTAGTGTTCCTGTGGACAAGTCAGCTACTAGCTTTATCCCTTGTATGTTACTTCCTGTTTCTCCCTTGTTGCCTTTAAGGCTCTCTCTTTGTCCTCAATGTATGCTATTTTAATTATTATGTGTCTTGGAGTGGATCTCTTTGGGTTGCTCTTGATTGGGACCTTCCGTTCTTCCTGGAATTGTGTGACTTTTTCTCTCCTCAAATCAGGAAAGGTTTCAATCATGACTTCTTCAAATAGGTTTTTTATCCCTTGCTCCTCTCTTTCTCCCTCTGGTATTCTTATTATACAGATATTATTACATTTCATATTGTCTTGTATTTCCCATAACAGAACATTCTTTGTTCTTTTTTAACCTTTTTTCATTTTCTTGTTTTTCCTATGAGTTTTTTTCTACCATGTCCTCCAGCTCAGTGATTCTATCCCCTGCGTCATCTAGCCTCCTTTTGATTTCTTCTACTGTGTTCTTCAATTCAGAAACCGTATTCTTCATTTTCTCTAGGTTCTTGTTGATAGTTTCTATGTCCTTTTTAATGCTGATAGTTTGTAGTAAGTTCCTCATAGTTTCCCTGTAGTTTTTCGTAATTCTCACTGGCTCATTGAGTTCATTGAGATTCTTTAAAACCATTGTTTTGAAATCAATATCTGATAGTTTACTTGCCTCTATTTCATTTAGTAGTCTTTCTGGGAATTCCTCCTTTCCTTTCAATTGGGGGTTGTTTCTTGGTCTTCCCATTATTTGGCTGCTGGAGCAAAACCACAGAGCCCAGGAAACAAACCCACAACTGCAAAAATAACTCCTCCTCTGAAATCCCAGCATCAACAGCAAATGAACCAGTATTAATAAGGCTATAAAGATATTAAGACTATTATTAGAAAGGAGAGAAATAAACTATAGTATAAAATCTAGTGATTTAATATGCACCAACTTGATGGACAAAAAAATGAATGTTAAAAAACTATGTAGTAAAGAAAATATCACAAATCATGAAGAAGACCATAGTGGATTTTTCCCTGGTAGCCTCTAGTATTTACTGCTGCTTTTTCCTTGTGGATCCACCTCTGGGGATGTCAGATGTTGACCCCGTCTGATCTTAGGCAGTCTGTTCGAGACTTCCCTGGATCTACTGTCTGTGGCTGTCTCTTTCAGTTGTTAACCTTGTTACTCTGCACTCAGCAGTCATGATTAAGCACCACAGGGTGGGGCTATTGTTTCCTCTCAGGCTGTTGCTCAGGGGAGTGGTCTGTCTGAGCAAGATGGCTGCTGCCCCATGTGGGATGACTCAACACCGGATTGCTGTGGCTACTCTCTCAGCTCTTCCCAAAGCCTCTGACCTGAGTCTCTCCTCAGGTGTCTCTACCCCACTCTGCCCCTTCCTTTGCTGGAGCCCAGGGTAAGTAGCTGCAGATGAAAATTTATGTATTGGCCCTTTAAACAACTCTTTCAGTCTATAGCCACCAATGTCTGGCAGAGTGAAGCTCTGCCTCTTTTCGTATCTGGCTGTTATCTGTGTACTTTTTGGGCTCTGGTGCTGTAGGCTATGGATCCCCACTTATGGTTTAGACCCCTGGTCTTCTCGGGGGATCAAACTGGCTGCTTAAATATCCCCCTGGTGCTGCTGCCTAAGGGTGCCTGGTCAGTGTTTTCGTATCTCCGCTGCAGTCCTTACCAGTTGGGTTGTACTGAAACTGATTCCTCTGTCTGTCTGAGGTTATAAGGCTTTTCTCTCACTGTTGTTCAGTTGTTTGACCTGGGTGATTTCTCCACAATTTAGTTGTAATTCTAGATTGGTGCTGGGAGGAGGTCAGTGTGACTTCCATTCACTCCCCCACCATTTTGATCCCCCTCGCTATTTTTTTTTAATTACGCTTTTCATTGAGGTTATTTTAGATTTATGGAAAAGTTACAAAAATAGTACAGAGAGTTTGCATGTATCCTTCACCCAGTTTTGGTTTAGAAAACATAACATTTAAGTAATGTTTTCATGTTACATTACTATGGTACTTTTTTCAAAACTAAGAAACTAACTTTGGCACATTACAATTCAGTAAACTCCAGACTTTATCATTAGTTTTTCCATTATTTTTTTCTTTTTTAGTATCCAACACAGGATACCACACAGTGGTTAGTTGTCATGTTTCCTTAACTTCCTCTGGCCTGTGACAATGTCTCAGTTTTGCTAAGTTTCATGACTTGGGCCCTTATAAAGACTACTGGTCACTTTGCAGAATTTATCTGTCTGTGTTTGTCTTATGTTCTCATCTCGATTAGATGGTGTTATCTGTTTTAGTAAAGAGTGCCCTTGTTACAGGGACACATGATGTCAATATGACATCACCACTGATGTTAGACTTGATCATTTGATTAAGGTAGTGCTTGCCAGGTTTCCCAACTGTAAAGTTACTGTTTTTCCTCTTCTGTATTCTAGCTCACATCCAACCCACCCTGAAGGGGTTTAGGGAGATTAGATTCACCTTCTGGAGGAGAGAGTATGTACATATGTTATTTGTAATTCTTCTGTAAACAAAAGTTGTCTGTTCTCCACCATGTATTTATTTATTTAATAATTTAACCATTTATTTACAACAGTATGAACTCATATGTATGTAGGTTATAATCTAGCACTGCCTTTTTCATTTTGTTGTTTAAATTATTACAGTTCTGGCCATTGGGAAGTCCTTCATGCTAGCTCCTGGGTCCTTTGAAATACCCTCATCTTTTTTGGACTTTTAGCCCTTTCTTTCTTTTTCAAGCCCATCTTGTATTTTTGCTTGCCCAGCCCCATTTTCAGCCATGAAATCATCTTTTAAAAACTCAGTTACAGCACGAGCTGTGTGACAACTCCCTGAGAGGCTGGGTTAATAAACATCACCAAAGATGTATAAAGGAGTTTTGAATGTTCTTTTGGGCATAAAATTACCTTTTTTTTTTTTTTGGTTTGCCACAGATAGTTGTATCAGTGTTATCTGGAAGTTTGATTTCATTGTTATCTTTATTTAGAAGTTAAGTGTGTTTTAGACTTGGGGACACAGAGACTGGACTGGTGATTGACAGAGGGGAGGGGAATTGGACTGGGTGAACGAGGTAAAGGGATTAAATGCAAGCTGGTAGTTATGGAATAAGTCACAGGGATGTAAAGGACAGCACAGGGAATATAGACAATGATATTGCAATAACTATGTGTGGTGCCAGATGGGTACTAGAAATATCAGGGCAGACACTTTGTAAAGGATATGATTGTCTAATCTTTATGCTGTACACCTGAAGCCAATACAAAATAATACTGAAAGTAAACTGTAATTGAATTAAAAATAATAATAATAGTTCATTAAAAGAGTATGTATTAGAAATAATTAGAAATAAAGCATGGTTGCTGTTGTTTGTATATAAATGAATGCATTATAATCAAGCTTAAAGAACAATTATAAATCCCCATAAGTATCTTCATAGCTACCTTTCTTGTAATCAATTCTGAGTAAACTGATGAGAGTCCCACAAAACCAACAGAATGAAAAAAGTGGTGTTTCATGGAGCAGCCCTTTGACAAGCAACTGTTACATGACAATTACAATGAATTGCTTGTATTTTACTTCTGCAACAGATTACCAAGTTATGTGAAACATTTTTTTTCTCCCAAATAATAATAATAGTGTAAAGTGAAATACTACAATAACACTCTTTGTATAGCAAAGAATTTTCTGGAATAATAGATTTGTTTGGTGTGTGTGTTTTCTGGGGGAACGTCCCCTGCTTTCATTAGGTTGTCAAGGTGTCTGATACAAATTCTTTAGAAATTACTGAATTTATTTAATAAATGTAGTGTATTCTAACTGAAGCTAAAGGAAGAAAGAGAATTGTTATGGGTTGAAGTCTGTGGTCTCCCCTCCCCCGGTACCTATGTCGAAACCCCAGTGCTACTTCAAATGTTACCTTATTTGGAGAGAGGACCTTTACAGAGGTAACCAAGCTAAAGGAGGTCACCAAGGTGGTCCCTAATCCAATATGACTGACGTCCTTATAAGAAGAGGAAATTTAGACACAGGCACATGTAAAGAGGAGATGATGTAAAGACCCAGGGATGTGGATGAAAAAGAGGCTCTATAATAAATCTGACTGAAGGTAACCTCACAGGGTGATCAGATCATAATTACCTAATTGGGCAGGTCATGGTAGGTAGTCACACCCCGAGCCTATATAAAAGTTTATTTCTGCCTTAAGCAAGCCCTGTTCATTGTTCTTATGCATCTAAGTTAACACACCTTTGAAATGCCAGGGGAAACCTTGTTTTTAGATAACGCGGAGGAATAGCGGTCCTGGAGGAGGCACACAATCTTTTTAACTATCCTGTACCTGTTTTTCCCCCCTTCATATAATCTTCCTTATGTTCCCTCCTTAATTCCAAATATATAAAAGAAACTGCAAAACTGTTATTCTCTGAAATATTTGAGATCTTGCTTTCTGACATGCACCAGTGTGGCTCAAATAAACTCATAAAATTGTTTTAAAAATTTAAGTATTGTTTTTTATTTTTTTAACTTTAAGTATGTTTTTAAAAACAAGTATATAGATAGCATGTTGAAATACAGTGGGCTGTAGTGGATTTGAAATGTGTCAACTAGTTAAACTAGAACTACACTTTCCAGAAACAACCTTTGCTGCATAACAGGTATTCTGTGCATCATTTGAAATGTAAAAGATGACCATAATTCTTTTATGCTCGGCAGCCTGATGCAGGGTCCTGTGCTGTTGCAGCTCGTGCATATTGCCAGTGATCTGTATCCTCACTTGGTTGTGCGGTTCAGCTTCTCAGTTTACAGCTCTTCCAGGTCCCAGTGGATTTACCCCGTTAGCATTTCCTAGTCCCAGGCCAGGGCGTGCAACTCTGAGGCAACAGTGACCAGGACCTGAGCTTCTCCTTGGCATGCTGATGGGTCTCTTCCATCATTCTCTTTGGATCCTGGTGTGGGTACTTATCTCTGCCATAAAAGCTTATCCTGCAGGTCACCTGAAACCTGAGGATGGAGGCTGGTAGGCAACAAGAGACTGACACGGGTTCCAGCTCCTCCTTGCATCTCCCGTTTACCCTTTCTCTCCCCCACTTTACATTTCCATTTCCTTCACAGCCACTTGCTCTACTGCCCTCAGGCCTAGCATCTGATGAAGAATGATGACTATATGTAATTTGTGTAAAAAATATGTAAGGCCAGATATTTGTAAGGTAATATCTCTGTAGCCAACCCTCTAGTTTATATCATTTCTCATAATCCTCTTTCTATAATCATAGCCTCACTGGTAAACTATTGAAATGGAATATGCAGTTATCTAGTTATCCATGCATTTCCAGCAGCAGTATGAGCCCTCCCTTCCACTGCCACCGCTGTGTCATGGAAGCTTTAAACCCGAGTGGTAAATAAGAGAAAAATAATTTAAATCTATGCTATCTCACTACAAAGCTTATACCTATAACCACTGTGTTAGAGTCAACAAATACTCTTTTGATAAATAAGGTAACAATTTAGCAAACAAATTAAGAAAAAAATTATAATTTATTTAGTTACCATAATCTGTATTTCTACTAGAAAAATAGGCATCTAAAACATTAACCTAAAATCTTAATATTATTCAGGTAGCTATATTTTAATAAATGACTCTTTTAAGAAGCAAGATTTGAATGGATAGAGAGAAATACTAAGTTTTGGGATAATTGTTGGAGGACAAAAGCAGATATATATACATCTAATTACCATGTATAACAATGTAAATATTAACTCTTTTGTGATCATCATTGGTTATAATCCATTTATAAAACACTTCTTATCTTCAGTATGGTTTAAACTGCAATATTTCCGAGACATCCATGAATGTTTGCGTGTGTGTGTGTGTATGTGTGTGAAGTTATCCTGCTAAACAATAAAAAATAAAGAAATGTAGCTACAGATCAGCCTGGTGGAAAGAGCCCAAAGAAAATAAATCTTGGAATTTCCCTTACCATATGCCCACTGAGGGCCATATGGCACAGCTAGAACTCTTCTGCTAATTATGCAATACCAAAGTCACCTTCATTCTCCCTGACTCCCCCAGCAGTTCTTAGATAGATCTGTTTCAAAGACCATGAATTGTTTTCTCTCTCTGGAAACTTTGGATCAATGTTTTAGAGAATAATTACTCTCCACCTTTCCAGATGATGGATTCAAGATCTTGAACAACTCTTATGGGTATTGAAAGTCACACTGAGGTTAAAGAAAAATGTTCTACTTCAAATAGTTGTAGACCTCAGGGTCAATGTACAAGGTTAGGATCTGCAGAGTGGCCCAATACAACATGTTTTTGAGGTGTTATCCTTTGAAGTGTTCACCTTAAATTATGAGGGTGGGGTAGACACCTACGTTTTTTCCCAATGACACCTCACATTTTATACATGATGTTGATTCTTTTTCTTTTAGTTTTTAAATCTTTGAACTAAATATTATATGTGAAATTTGAACACCTAAGTTTATATGCTCATAGAAGTAAGAAATGAAGTCATGAAAGAAGTTTTGGCCTGTTCTAAGTATTTTCCTCTCGAGTAGCAGGAGGCTCTTGTATAAATACTGATGTGTCTGACAGGCCTTTAGTTCCTGTGTCTAAGACATAATAAATGTCATAATCACCAATGACCTCATGTAGAGGACAGAAAGTTTGGAAAACTATCTAGCAGATGTGGACACTTGGGGCCTCCTTCCTTTCCAGATACATTAGGTAGAGATGACCTTTGATAGGTATTTTGGTTGCATGTAAAACATAGGAAAATACTATAACCAAATTCGGATAGAACTCTGTAAGAAAATTCTTAATCATGGTAGATGACAGTTATTTGCTCTGGATATAAGCATTTGAAATAAGAACTATGCTGAAACTTATGGTCTAAAATATATACTTGATTCATATACAGAATTGTTTTTTAGAATGATAAAGCAGAAAAGACAGGATTGTCATTTAAAAAATAGAGATAGGAATGATTATTTCCTATCAACAACGCACAAATGTGTGGATCATTAGAGATTGATTTCACTTAAGGGATAAAAGCCTCTAAAGCCCTTGCCATCTTTGAGATGTTCTGGATGACCTTTAAGTCACTTTCTTACCTTCTGATTCTATTGTCATTATTTTATTCTGGAGATCAGCTACATTATGTAAAAAACTTTGCTTAGAAAAATCATCTGCTTTTAAAATAATGTGTTCTATTGACCAAGAAAGACATAAAATGGTATCTTCTCCAAAACTTGAAATTATATTGGGATATGTTTCTCCTAAAAAATAATAAACTCAGGAGGAAAAACATCTAAAATATCTATATTTTTTAAAAATGCATTAAAGTAGCAAAATTATAGAAAGTCTCAAGGATGTTTTGTATAAGGTTTATGTCAAAATTTTTCATCTTTCATATTAAAACAACTGTAACATAGTAATTTTTGCAAAAACTGTACAAATCATAAAACAGACTGTGCTGCATTTAATTAATGTCCATGGCTTTTACTTTACATGCTTTTTAAAAGCAGTTTGGAAATAAAAGCAAATTAATTTAAAGTGTTTTTGAGTATGAGAAAAATGTTAATTCTAGAATCATTCCAAAAATGGAATCAAAATAAATCTAAAATTCTCCCAAAATTAGTTTTTCATTTGCTAATGGTCATTTTTGGTCCAAATTTGCATTTAGGGATATGTAACTTCTACTGCCTTTGGAAGTTTTTATTATACAAGTATTTAAGATGCAATTAATATGTAATACTAATGATTCACTTTTATTTTGTTTTTTAAAATTTTTTGCCTTATTTTCATTTGTTTAAAACTTGTTTTATTTATTTTTTTACTTTTTAAAAATTGTTCAAGTACAGCTTTCTCCATATTTCCCCCACCACTTCCCCCTGCCGCATTCATCCCCACCTCACACCCGTGACCCTGCCCCCTTTGTCTTTGTCCATGTGTCCATTATACATGTTCCTTGATGACCCTTCTCCTTTTCCCCCTTATCCCCTCCTCCCTCTCTTCTGATTACTGTCAGTTTGTACTTTATTTCAATGTCTGTAGTTATATTATGATTGCTTATTTGTTTTATTGATTAGGTTCCACTTATAGGTGAGATCATATGGTATTTGTCTTTCGTTGCCTGGCTTATTTCACTTAACATAATAGTCTCCAGTTCCATCCATGCTGTCGTGAAGGGTAGTAGCTCTTTCTTTCTTTGTGCTGCATAGTATTCCATTGCGTAAATGTACCATAGGTTTTTGATCCACTCATTTACTGTTAGGCACTTAGGCTGCTTCCAACACTTGGCTATTGTAAATTGTGCTGCTGTGAACATTGGGGTGCATAGGTTCTTTTGAATTGATATTTCAGATTCTTAGGGTACAATCCCAGCAGTGGAATTGCTGGGTCAAAAGGCAAAGACAGAAAGTTATAGTTCTACCTCTTTGCACACTACAGTCTTGAAAATCTTATACAAATCATTGCTGTGCAAAATGTCATCAGTTTATTAATGAACTAAATTAAACTAAGTGTAGTTTGGAAAGAATAAGTTTGACATTTAGAGAGACCTTCCCATATTTGTTTCATATCAACTTTCAACTTTAAGCTAGTAGTCTGTTTCTGAAATTCAAATTTGTTATGAACAAATTTCTTTTTAGCCTGTTATAACAGCATATTATGATAAGTATATCATATTTACAAGAAAACAATGTTGAAAAACAAAGTATTTTCTTTACTCACTTTCAAAGCTTCAAATTTCAATGATAGCCTAAGGGTTTCAAGATCCTTTTTATTTGTTTATTATTTTTCTATTTCTAAAATAAATTGAGTTGGTCTATGATTAAATTTCACCATAATAGTGACCTAGTAACATGGATAAGTAAAAATGTCATTTGATAAAGAAACACATTGAAAATGATTTTGAGATTTACTTACTGTTTAAAATATAAAAGAATGCTTTATAGAGTATTCTGATAATTAGAATACACTATATAAGAAATATACTTATGACACTATATATGTTTCTTGTAAAGCCTTCAAACACCAGAAGACACACAGTGCATGTTAAACATCTGTATACGGGATAATATCTTCAACTCAAACTGAAGCAGTTTTTAGCAATTTATCCTTATGTTGCATCTGAAACTTTATACCATATAAGATGAAAATGACAATGAGATGTTATATAATTTCAACTGTATGCTTAAAAAAAAAAAAGAAAGCCTAGTAGAGGCAACACACTGATTAAGATAGGTACTTTTTTTATCCAGGTCAACTCTGAAAACAATAACCATGGAGAACACTTTGTATAAGGTGCATTGAAAGATAATTCAAAGTGTATATCTGATAAAAAAATTTAGCTCCACAAATCAAGAGCACTGAATTTATGTATGTTTCCTATATAGATTCTTTGTGAAAACTCTGCCAAAATATCAAATAAAAATGTAAGAACATGGGTGTATGGTTGCATAGGCCTGGATTAGTCCAGACATTGCCCACTACCAAGTGACAATGATAAATTAATCAGTTCACTGCTTCTATTTTAATGTGTTTTTTCTTTTAACTACAAAACACAGAAAATTGAACTTGTTCTACATTCTACTCTTTCAATAAAATGTTATTCTAATTATATTTTATAATTAATATTTTCAACTATCATGATAGCATAGTTTCTAAGCATATAGTGACAAATAATATTATTACTATTTTTATGTATTATGTAATATGTATCATACATTTGAGTGTGATATAATAAACAACATGGTCAATGTATATTTTATATATTTTATTATATATTGCATATCAGTATATAACATCGCATATTATTTAAATATTACTATATTATTAATTGTATATTACATTAATTATATATGCTTATTTTTAAAACAAACTTCTCAAAGAATAATTTATTTTGTATCATCATTGTTAATATATTAATTGACATTGTTAATATATTAGTTTTTGATAAAACATTACACATGAATAAACTTTCTTTGGAAATACATCTATTACTGAAATAGATGAAGTGAAATGCTGTGTTTCACAATTAATTAATTCATCCATACCTGCAAGAATGAGATATATTTATGTAAAATTTTATGGCCAAATTTTATTTTTATAATGTAAGCACTAGGAAATGCTCAAAATAAATAAGTAGATGAAAATGAAAAAGATTTCATTATAGTAACATTAAATGTTTTTAAACATTTCTTTCAAGACTTTGTCCGAAATGACATATTAGTTTATCAGTGAATCTTATTTTTTAAATTTTTAATTGAAGTATAATTTACAGATTGAAAAATTTCTTTGGTTTTAGCATACAATTCTGTGTTTTGAAAAACATACTGTCATGTAACCACCACTGCAACATATAGAACAAGCACTGATCTGTTACTTTATGTAAAGCTTTGCCCTTTTCTAAATGTCATTTAAATGTATCATACCACATACAGCCATTTTAGTCTGTTATTTCTCATTTAGCATACTAGATTTGAGATTCAATTATGTTACCTATATCAGAAGTTTGTTGTTTCTATTATAGAGCAACCCCATTTTATGGATGTAACTTAACAGGTTATCCATTAACCAGTAGAAGGACACTCGGTGTGATTTCAGTTTTTGGCCATTATTATTAAATCTGCTGTCAACATTCTCATACAGGTTTTTGTGTAATTACAAAGTTTCATTTCACTTGGTTAATATTTAGCAAATGATTTGCTGGGTCATGTACATGTTAGATGTGCATTTATAATTAACATTCAAGTTTTTTCTGAAGTAGCTATATAATTTTGCTTTTCCATTTGCAATGTATGATGGTTTTGGTTACTCTGCATCCTTGCCAGAATTTGACACAATTAAAAAAAAAAACAAAACTGACCATAAGTATAGATTTATTTCTATACTTTTTATTCTCTTTCATTAACCTATGTATTTATCTTTTGCCAATACAAATTGTCTTTTTACTATAGCTTTAGATTACATCTTGAAATCATGTAGTGTAAACTTTACAATTTTGTTCTTTTTCAATATATTTTGGGTTATTCTAGTATTTTTTGAAAGAATTAATGTTTCTATAAAAAGAAAGCCAGCCTGGATTTTTATTGGACTTATATCCATAGTTCATATTAGCAGTATTGATATTTTCACACCATAGAGACTTCTAATCTAAGAATATCGTGCATATCTATTTATATAGGTCTCCTCTGATTTCTTTCACCAGTGTGTTAGTTTTCAGCATATAGATCCTTGCACAATAGACATAACTATTTTATATTTTTTATTATGAAAATTATATACTAAACTTAATTTTCTATTTGTCATAGTTTGTGTTTAAAATATAATCATTTTTTAAATATTGACTTTGCACACTTTGGTGTTACTAAACTTACTCAGAAAGATTTTAGAAGATCTAAGGTGACAATAGATTAGATGGATGTTAACACTCACCTCTTCTCAAGACCAAACTGGGAATACAAATAAAATTTAGAACAATCAACCTAAATACCAATTGGAGACTAGCTGAACAGCAGTCTTATATCCAAGGATTTATAGAAGGAAGCCACATAGAGACTGGTAGGAAGGATGCAGATGTGAAAAGTCTGCCTGGCTTCCATGGGTGGTGGCTGAGATTCCAGAGAAATATCTCAGCTGCAAAGGATCCCCTTGAAGAGCGCGGAGTCTCCAGCCCATGCCAGGGTCCCCAGTCAGAGCACCAAAGCTACTAACAGTTGCCCACCTAATGTCTGGCTGTGAAAATCAGCTGGGATTCTTTTTGCTAGGGAGAGATGGATGTCTGCGTGAGGTATAGACGTCCTCCCGCAGGGACAACAAACAAAATTTCAATTGCAGTCCCTCATCCTGAGCTCTAGTAGAGGGAGAGCAGAGCAGACTGGAGGTGTGTGTGCAGAGAGTGGTATTCGTGTCTTTGGGGAGAGAGCTAAGGAGATGGCCTCTGGGACTCCTGTGCTGAGACACTGTCCTGAACCACAGATGCCATTTTTCTTGGTGAAGTAGTCCTTATTTATGGCATCAACCGGGGAAATGCCATAGCCCAAAAATCTGGACTCCATATAACTCTACCCTACTCAGGCAGCTGGTCCTGCTGAAGAGTCAGGTGCCTGGGCCAGAATGTAGAGGTTCGGGCATACTCAGTGGTGTCAATGGCTGAGTGGTATGGTTTGGGGGTGGATGGTCTTTCCCCCCATTTCTTGTGAACCTGAATGGCACTTCCCCCTCACCAGAGATTCTCTAGCCCCACATCCCCCAAACTCCAGCTGGTCCCATCTCTCAAGTCCTGGTTCTAAGGTCTGGACAGAATTCAGGACAGACTAGTTGTGTGGCTCTGGGCCACTCCCCCCACCTTACCCCAAGCCTGACCACCACCTCCCCCTCACAGGAGAACCACTATCTCCATTCTCCTGACTCTGGGCAGCCCTGCCCTTGTTGAGCTCAGTCTCCTGGCAAAAACTTAGACTGAGTTGTGTGTCTCTAGGATAGGGGCTATTTTCTCTCTTCATGCTTAAGTGGTTTAGAGCCATCCATTCACATGACCAAAGCTTGGACTGTTTGAACCAGTAAACTCTGTTGGCCTCACTTTGTCCACTTCCTAAGACTGGGCCCCAGCACAAAAGTTTGTGAGCACCTGGTGGTTGGCAGCTAGAATTGGTATAAACTGAGACATTTACTGAGTGGCCTCAGACCCAGCACTGGCACCAAGTTTGAAGATGTATCAATCTGGTGAACACTACTTGCCCCTACCAGGTGACTCACTGAGAACCTACCTCATGTAACTCAAATACATCCAGAAGCTTTTTCAGTGACTGAGGCTATCAAGCAGCTAGAAGGTAATGGCTATCTGGCAGGCAGAAGCTGATCTCAGGGTATCTTGAAACTTTTGTTGACCTCCTCCTAGGCTCAGTGCTGGTAGTAACAAGCTTTGGTGCACAACTTGGTTCTTCCGGTGTACACCCAGGCCCAGCAGAGAAAGTCACAAACTGTGGATTGCTTGGTACACACAGGTTGCCCAGGGCCAGTCACAAGCAGTGTTTAATATTGGTCTGCAGGACAGTCCCTCCCAAGAGGCCCCCAAAACAAATATACCCAGTGGATAATTTCAGATGTAAGAGCAGGATTCAACTTGCTGAACAAGTGTCATATCCAAAGGGGGATCTTGGCAGGCACCAGACCCTGCTGAGGCAAATTCTACTTCAGGTGGTCAGCACCTACACAGAAACTTATACACTGTAGTTGAGTCTGATCCTCAGTCAGCCAGCCTGAGGGTCTACCCAAAACACAAATGAGGCAGTAGCAATCAAAACTCAATTATAACAGGAGCATCCCCATAACCCACACTTGGAACATTCCTGGAGCACCATGATCCAGGGTTGAAGGAGACTATGCCAGTGGGTCTGAGAAAATACCTACCATATAAGATCACCCTACAAAAACCTGTGAGCCATAGCATTTCTACCTAATACATAGCAAGGAACACAAAGAGGCAGCCAAAATGGGAAGACAAAGCAGTGTGTCCCAAGTGAAAGAACAGGCGAAATGTCTAAAAAGAGCTAAATGAAATGGGGGCAAGCAATTTACCACATACTGAGTTAAAAAAAATAGTGTTAAGGATGTTCAAGAAAATTAGCAACAAAAAGAAAACAAAAGAAAATAAGCATAAAAAGGACATAAAAAAGTAAGAAATAAAGAATATAATATCTCAAATGAAGAATACGCTTGAAGGAATAAACAGTAGGTTGAATGAAGCAGATATTCAATCAGCAATTTGAAAGACAAGGTAGCAGAAAACATGCAGTCAGAGCAGCAAAAATAAAAAGAATTATTAAAAAATGAGGATAGTTTAAGGGACATTTGGAACAACAGGAAGCAAAACAACATCTGCATCATATAGTACCAGGAAAAGAGAGAGCAAGGGACTGAAAACCTATTTGAAAAAATAATGACTTGAAAATTTTCCTAACCTGGTGAAGAAGAAAGCTAAGGGAGTTTCTTACTATTAAACCAATACAATAATAAATGTTAAAAGGCCTGCTTTAAGAAGAAAATGTAAAAGAATAAAAACAAAAACAAAAACAGAGGAACATAGTTAAAAGAATAAAGTGGCTATAAATACATACATATCAATCATCACTTTAAATTTAAATGACTTAAATGCTCCAATCAAAAAAGAAGATGGCAAAGTGGATAAGAAAACAAGACCTATATACATGGTATCTATTAGAGAGGAACCTCAGAGCAAAAAAAATACAAACAGACTAAAAGGAATAGGATAAAAAAATACATTTCATACAAATTTAAAGGAAAAAAAAGGTGGGTATTTATCAGGGAAAATAGACTTCAAAGCAAAGGGCATAAGAAGACACAAAGAAGGACATTATATAATGGTAAGGGGATCAATAAAAAGAGGATAAAACTTTCATAAACATTTATGCACCCAACATAGGAGCATCTAAATATATAAATCAAATCTTGATGTACCAAAGGGAGAGTTGGACAATAATACAGTCATAGTAGGTGATTTTAACACCTCATTGATATCAATGGATAGATCTTTCAGACAGAAAATCGAGAAGGAAACAGTGACCTTAAATGACACACTAGATAAGATGGATTTAATTGACATCTTCAGAATATTTCACTGCAAAGCAGCAGAATATACATTCTTTTCAAGTACACATGGAATAACTTCTAGGATAGAAGTGACCACATGTTAGGACACAAAACAAGTCTCAATTAATCTAAGTGACTGACAACATATCAAGCGTCTTCTCCAACCATAATGATATGAAGGTAGAAATCAACCACAAGAAAAAACCCCCAGAAAATCACACAAAGACATGGGGGCTAAATAACATGGTACTAAACAATGAATGAGTTAACAATGAGCTCAAGGAAAAAATATTAAAAGATACTTTGAACAAAGGAAAATTAGAACACAACACCCAAAATCTATGGGACATACCAAAAACAGACCTGACATGTAAATTCATAGCATTACAGGCTTACATCAAGAAGGAAAAGCCCTCAAAAAAAATTTAACTTTACACTTATGGAACCAGAAAAAATAATAAACAGAGATGAAATAAATGAAATAGAGTAAAAAGAAAATATATAGAATATCAATAAAACTGAGATTTGGTTCTTTGGTAAAATAAGCAAGATTCACAAACCTTTCACCAGACATCAGGAAAAAAAGGCTGTATACCCAAATAAATAACATTAGA
Source organism: Mormoops blainvillei (assembly GCA_004026545.1). NCBI lineage: Eukaryota > Metazoa > Chordata > Mammalia > Chiroptera > Mormoopidae > Mormoops > Mormoops blainvillei. Next base: position 3,312 of record PVJD01016220.1, on the reverse strand, counting down.
AATGCAAGAGGAGAAGTAAAAACTGACTCCAGAGAAATGCAAAGGAGTATAAGAAAATATTATGAACAACTGAATGCCAACAATTTGGACAACGTGGGTAAATGGATAAATTCCTAGGCACTTCCAATATTCCAAAACTGAATTGGGAGCAATCAGAAAATGTGCATAGACCAATTACAAATAAAATTGAAGCGGTAATCAAAAAACAAACAAAAAAACTCCCAACAAACAAAAATTCTGGACCAGATGGCTTCAAAGGTGCATTTTACAAAAAATTCAAAGAACTAACATCTATCTTTCTCAAACTATTCCAAAAAAAATTTAATAGGAGAGATGACTTCCATGTTCATTTCATGAGGCCAGCATTATCCTATTCCAAAACCAGAAAAAGGCATTTTGAAGAAAGAAAATTATAGGCCAATATCCCTGATGAACATAGCTGCTAAAATCCTCAACAAAATATTGGCTGACCAGGTTCAGAAATACATTAAAAAGGTTATAAATCATGGTCAAGTGGGCTTTATTATGGGGATGCAATATTGGCACAATAAATGCAAATAAAGAAATATGATATGCCACATAAACAAAATGTAGGACCAAAATCACATGATCATATCAACAGATACATAAAAAGCATCTGATAAAAATCAGACACAGTTTATGATAAAAATGTTCAGAAAGGTGTAAATAGAAGGAACACATCTCAAGGTAATAAAGATCATATATGACAACCCCACAGCCAACATTGTACTCAATGGGCAAAAAATAAAAGTGTTTCCCTTATAATCAGGGACAAGACAGGGATGTCTGTTTTTACTACTCTTATTCCATGTAGTTCTGGAAGTTTTCCACAGCAATCAGAAAACAAGAAGTAAAAGATACCAAAATTGGAAAGAAGTAAAACTGTAACTATTGGAAGATTATATAATACTGTAAATATGAATCATTAGAGAGGGAAACTAAGAAAACAATCCCATTCTCAATTGTTTCAAAAAGAATAAAATACCTTTGAAATAAAATTAACCAAGGATATAAAACAGTGTCTGCCTCGTTTTGGAATTAGGATAATGCAGGCTTCATAAAATGAGTTTTGGAGTCTTCCTTCCTGCTGAATTTTTTGAAATAGTTTGAAAAGGTGAGGTGTTGGTTCTTTTTGGAATTTTTAGTAAAATTCACCTGTGAAAGCATCTGGTCCAGGGCTTTTGTTTGCTGGGAGTTTTTTGATTACTGCTTCAATTTCACTAGGTATAATCTGTCTATTCAGAGTCTCTGCTGATTCTTAATTTAGTTTTGGAAGAATGTTTGTTTCTAGGAATTTATCCACTTCTGGATTATCCAATTTGTTGGTATATAATTATTCATAACATTTTCTTACTATCCTTTGTAATTTTTTTGTGTCAACTGTAACTTTTCCTCTTTCATTTCTGATTTTAATTATTTGAGTCATCTCTCTGCTTTTCTTAATGGATCTGGTTAAAGGTTTATCAATCTTGTTTGCCTTTTCACAGAACCAGATCTTGGACTCACTGATCTTTTGTATTTTTATAGAGCCTATTTTGTTTATTTCTGCTCTTATCTTTATTATTTTCTTTTCTTTTACTACTTTGGGCTTTGTTGTTGCTCTTTTTCAAGTCCTTTAATTGCAAAATTATATTTTGTATTTGAGCTTTTTCTTTTTTCTTGAGATAGGCCTGTAATGCTATGAATTTCCATTTTAGGACCACCTGCCTGTGCCTCACAGATTTAAGGCTGTGCTATCCTCATTGATATTTGTTTCAAGGTATATTTTGATTTCTTCCTTGATTTTATTGTTAACCTATTCATTATTTAATAGCATGTTATTTAGCTTCCATGTCTTTGTGTATTTTTCTGTTTTCTTCCTGTGATTGAATTCCAGCTTCATAGCATTATGGTCAGAGAATATGCTTGATATGAGTTCAGTCTACTTAAATTTATTGAGACATGTTTTGTGTCCTAAAATGTGGTCAATTTTTGAAAATGTTCACATGCACTTGAAAATTATGTATATTCTCCTATTTTGGGGTGAAATGCTCTGAAGATATAAATTAAATCCATTTGATTTAGTGTGTAATTTAATGCCTTTGTCTCCATGTTGATTTTCTGTCTGGAAGATCTATTCCTTGATGTCAATGGGGTGTTTAAATTCCCTGCTATGACTGTATTTCTATCTATCTCTCCCTTTATGTCAATCAGGATTTGCTTTGCATATTTAGGTGCTTCTATGTTAGGTTCATAAACATTTACTAGGGTTATATCCTCTTGTTGGATCATTTTCTTTATCACTATTCAGTGTCCTTCTTTGTCTCTTTCCATGACCTTCTTTTTGAAGTCTATTTTTGTCTGATAAAAGTATTGCTACCCTAGCTTTTATTTCCCTTTCCATTGCATCTTTTTCCCATTGTTTTCTTTTTAGTCTGTATGTATCTTTTGCTCTGAGGGTTTTTTTCTTGAAGACAGCATATATATGGGTCTTTTTCTTATCCATTCAACTACCCTATTTCTTTTGATCATAGCATTTAAGCCATTTACATTAAAAGTGATTATTGACAGGTATGTATTGATTGCAATTTTATATTTTAACTATTTCCCCAGTCTCCTCCTCCTCCTCCTTCTTCATCTTCCTCCTCCTCCTCTTCTCCTCCTCCTCTTCCTCCTCTTCCTCCTCCACCTCCTCCTCCTTCTCTTATTCTTGTTCTTATTCTCATTAAGTAAGCCCTTTAATATTTGCTGCAATACCAGTTTTGTGGTAACAGGCTACTTCAGCTCTTTCTTGTCTGGGATGCTCTTTATTTCTCCTTCAATGATAAATGATAGCCTTGTTGGGTAAAGTTGCCTTGGCTATAGTTCCTTAATTTTCATCACCTTGTATATTGCACACTGGTCCCTTCTGGCCTGAAATATTTCTGTTGAGAAATCAGATGACAGTTTTTATGGGAGCTCCCTTGTAGGTAACTAACTGCATTTCTTTTGCAGCTTTTAAGATTCTCTTTTTGTTTTTAAGCTGTGTCATTTTATTATGATGTGTTTTCATGTGGGCCTTTTGGGGTCCATCTTGTTTGGGGCTCTCTGTGCTTCCTGGACTTGTATTTTTTCTTCACCAGGTTAGGAAATGTTTTGGTCATTATTTCTTCAAATAGGTTCTCAATCTCTTGCTCTCTCTCTTCTCCTTCTGGTATCCCCATGTTGCAGCAGTTGTTATGCTTCATGTTGTCCCAAAGGTCCCTTAAACTATCCTCATTTTTAAAATTATTTTTTCTTGTCATTGCTCTGATTGGGTGTTTTTCCACCTTT
>PVJD01016219.1:0-21880 GCA_004026545.1 Mormoops blainvillei | reverse complement strand
TAATCAGCTGGGAGCCTCCCAGGGACAGCGTGGAGGCCGCCTTTCCTGCGTCCATGTCAGACGGTGTTGCCCAGGCTTTCCTCCGAGAGCTGGTCAGTCCCTTGCATGCTGATGAGTTCTGCCCTGGAGCCCTGGGGTCAGGGGTCAGGGTGGAGGCCATGCCGTCAGACTTGTTCAAGTTGGGGGTTGGAAGAGGACGTGCCAACCGTGTGCCCGCAGTGAAGAGTGCGAATAATATGCCACAGGGAAGGATGAGCCCTCGGGGGGAGGCTGAGCTGACAAGTTCAGAAAGGGTCTGAGCCACGTGACCCTGGCAGCCTTGGAAAGACTGGGGATTCTTGGGGAAGCTCTGAGGCAGGGAAGAAGAGAAATGAGAAGAACAATCCCAGAGGAATAGTCAGAAATTCCCTTTTGCAGCAAATCAGTAATGATCTGGTCATCCAGTCCAGGATTCAAGTGAGGTACCTTCCCACCTGCACTCTCTAAGCCCTCCTCGTGCTCCCCAGCGCACCTCGGCTTCTAGTTTCTGACCTTCCAGGTTGAGTCAAGCACCATCCGAGAGGGGAGAGGCCCTCACCTGCAGCTGGTCCCAAGGAAAAGGTGCCTTGGCTTGGCAGAGGCTGTTCCCGGGAATTCCATGGCACCCACTGTGATAACAATAAGGACCTGGCAGGATCCTGAAACCCAGTTTAACTCAAAGATGCCAAGAAGGGTCAGAAATGGGAACTCAGTTCTTGGTCAGGCCTCCCGATCCTGACCCCACTCAGCTCTGGTCCAGGGAAAGTAGCTGTCAACCCATTTCCCCTTGCATAAAAGGGGGACGATAGGAATACCCGCTGCAGAGTTCAGGACTAAACAGATTGGTGCTAAGGGCTCAGTGCAGCGTTGCTGCAAGTGTGGAATCCTGCAGACTTCAGGCAGCAGGTGTCCTGACTCCTCTGTTTACTCCTGTCATGTAATCTGTGCCTGGCACAGCCCCTGGCATGTGCCTGGAACATGGCCTGCAAATGCACCTGTTGCCTATGGCGGTTATTGTGGGAATGTTCAGAAAATATTGACTGTGGCCAGGACGACACACCTGTTCTTCCTGCCCAATCCCATGGCCCTGGGAGGCTCAGAAGAGACTGGCCCTGCTGAGTTTAGCTCACAGTTCCTTCTGCTCTGGGCTGCCAGAAGCAGACAACCACGGTGGGAAAGCAGGGTAGTCAGCGCGGAGAATTCTCCATTCTGTCTGCAATTCTTGGGATTTTCTTGGGATTTTCGCCTAACCTGGGAGCCAGGACTAGTCCACTGCCAGTGACTGGTGTCCCAAGAAGGGATGACGTGGCGTTAGAAACCCTTGTAGGGATTTCCGAGTTCTCAGCTACTCCGTAAATCTCCTGTTCTTTTGTGGCTTTTTGTGATTCCGTCTCTCCTGCCTACCTGCTCAGCTGCCCCAGGGAAAAACCTATTGGGAACTCTGCTTGCTCCCCGGGCTTTCCCCGCAGGAGTAAGATGCGGAGTGTCACTGCCTCGGGGAGTTGCCAGTGGGCCCTCTGCGCCTGTTCCTGGGGGGGAGGCCGTGGCTTCCCACTGTCTCTTGGGAAAGGAGGAAGCTGCGTTCTCTCCAGTGTCGTCTGCCTCTTGCTGGTTCAGTGCTGCCCACTTCTTACTCTGGGGTTCTCTTAGCTTCCAGCCAGGCCCCTCTGTGTGGGGAGCCCCTACTTCTCACCTTCGCTTGAAATTTAAGCGGAGATTTAAAGCAATCGGAAAGCACTTTATAGAGTAGCTGCCCATCAAGAGCTTTCAAAGGACAATTTGCAGGTAAAATTAGAAGACACCTTGGTTGCATTCCTGCTCACCCCAAAGATGTTGTTCTAGAAATGTGGCTATTCTGACACATGCTGGTTACTGCAGTCCATCCTGGCACTACCCACCCAGAGCTGGCGTCAGACTCCCCAGGTTTAAGGGCACAGTCCCCAACAAGACTGCCCCCCACTTCAGATGCCAGCCACAGGTGGGGTCCCCAAAGATGCCACACTTCTGACCAACTGGCTACAAACCTGAGGGCTCCCGTGACCCTCCTCAGGTACCATAATTCACCAGAACAACTCATAAAACCCAGGAAACTGCTCTACTTAAGATTACAGTTTTAATATAAAGGATGCAGATCAGGAACAACCAAATGCAGAAACATGATGGGCGAGGTCAATACAATAGTGATGGTGGTATTTCTTTTTTAATCTGATATTCTGGAAACTGCCTCAACTATATCAGTTACCTTCTGCGTCCTTCCAGTTTTAAGCATTTCCTGTGTGCTGGCACTTTTATTACCTTATTTCATTTCCATTACTGCCCTGTAAACTCTTTGATGTTATTAGGTCCATTTTTATATGAGCCATTGAGGCCCAGAGGGGCAGGGACCACCACAAAATGAGGCAGCTAAACAGTACCCCAGCTAGGATTTGAATCCAGCTAACCGACTCTGGGTCAAAGATGGAGCCACCTAAATTTGCCCCAAACGTCGTCCACCACATGTTCCTCCTGGCTGGAAGACAGTTGTCTTTCCATCACAAATGTTGGCTGTCAGGAGATGCCTAAGCTTATCTGTTACCTGTTGCACTGCTGAGCCTTCCAACCTGGAAAAGGGCCTTTCTCAGAGGGACCCCACTGGGTCGCCCTGCTCCATTCAGGCAGTGACCAACCACCCCACCAGGCCCTGAGACCGAGGACACCCATCTGGGAATCGGGGACAGGCAGGATGGAGGACTGTCGGCGCTGGCTCTCCTGCAAGGCTTTCCCACCGCGGTTGTCTACTCCTGGCAGCCTGGAGCAGGAGGAACTGCGAGCCGGGGTCAGCGGGGCCGGTCCCTCAGGAGCCTCTCAGGGCCGTGGCAGGCTCCGTGGGACAGTGTAGTAAAGGACTCTGTGCCAGAACTGACTTAACAGATGTTCCTTTATCACCCTTCCTCCCCTCCCCAACGATAGAAATGCTGCTGTACGCATTTCTGCCACTGCCAGGCCCCAGGGGACCTGCACCGGGTTAGGTCAGAAGCCAAGCCCTGCAGTTTGGGAAATTAGGAGCACCCATGGGATTCCCGAGCGACTTCCTGGCTCTTTTAGCCATATCAGTGGTTCTCCGTTGGGGTGTTACTGCCACTTAGCAGGCATTGGCAAATACGGGATGGGGAGTCCAGAGTTGTCACAATGACAGGACCCTGCTGGAATTTACCCAGTGAAGTCCAATGACGCTAAGGGACTGGACAGTCAGGCACTCTCTACAAAAAATACTGCTTCCCATGAGAGACACGGGGCATGTGCCATTTGCCTCTCCTGCCTCCCGGTTCCTTAGAAAGCCATCCCCCTCAGCATCCTCCAGGCTGAGTGAATGGGAACTGAACAGCCTGCCTCCATCCCAGCCTGTGACCAGTGACAAGGCCCTATTTTCAGGTGAACATGGGCCAGTGTCAGAGGAGCATCTGCCTTGGACCCACTTGCTCTGATTCTTCACATATGGCTCTTGTGTCAGTTAGGCACTCGTGGGTCAAGAAAGACCTGGATTTGGGTGGCGAGAACTCACAGGGCAGGGAGAAGCCTCCTCTTGGGTACCTGGCAAGCGCTCCCCTGCAGCCCGCCCCCTGTAGACTGATGCCTTGCTCTGCGTCCCTCTCCTGCGTCTGCCTTTCATGGTACTTCTGTTTCCGAATCTCATCTTTTCCTCTGGGCTTTTTTGTTTTGTTACCTGTTTTCTTCATTTAAATGTGTTTAGAGGAAACTAGCTCAGATACCATGGCTGAACCCCTCTCTTCTTGTTGTTTTACAGTCGGGAAGACGTCTCTGATCACGAGGTTCATGTACGACAGCTTCGACAACACGTACCAGGTGAGGTCCTGGGTGCCCCGCTCCCTCATCACCCATGGTGTCTGCAGCCATGACAGTTGCCCGGAGACCGCGCTGGCCTCTCTCCGGGGTTTGCTAATCCTGACAGGAGAGCAGGCCGTTCCCAGGGCCCAGGGCCCAGGGCCCAGGGCCTTTATTTTGCCCTGAAGGAGCTTTCCATCTGTCCCCTGGCTCCAGCCCAGGAAAGACCCTGAGCCCTTCTGAAGATCCAAACCTTGGCAAAGAAAACGTTTTCTGGTAGAGAACAGACATGTTTCAGTCTGTGCCATCTTGCTGCCCATGGGCATGTCTAACCATTACAGTCTTTGGTTATTTGGGTGGGTTGTCACATAGAGGAGGAGTGACAAGATGCAAAATAATGGAGGTAAAAGAGCAGTGGTAGAACTTGCTCCTTGAGCGTGGTTATATTTGCTGGACCTCGTGCGTATGCATGACATATACTCAGACACATACACGTGCACACACAGATTCCGAGGCACTTCCTTCCCTCGAGAGGCTGATGTGGTGGGCTTGTAGTGCTCTACGTGGGCGGGAGGCTGGACAGAGTGACCTCTGGCTCCTCACTCCCAGGGTGGTCTTGGGTCAACCAGTGGCCCAGAGATAGCTCCAGGTGGCCCAAAGGCTGAGCTCTTGGAGGTCAGTAACGTTTCACTTCCCTGACACCACTGGTGAGTGGGAGGTTTGTGCCAAGGAAGGGAATTTTCCCTGCAACTATAGCTTTTTTGCAAAAGGTACCAACTTTAATCATTTCAACTGTTTCTGAGAAAAAGGATATTCTTCCTTAAAACAGAGACAAATGCTAATGCATTTTCCTAAGCCAGTGGGTTCTTTGAGGTACTAGTTCCAAGGGATAGGTGTTATTTGAGAGAAAAGGGCAGGAAGGAAGGTTTAGTACTTGTATAGATTTAGGGAACACTGGTGAACAAAAGTAAATCAGCTTTTCTGCCACAGACCTTCTCAGGGCCTTTACTGCACTGGCGAACACCTTGGTGTTGAAAGAGGGATGTAGCATGCAGGAGCTCCCAGATGTGTCTGGTCATGGAATCTTTTCGTCACCGAGCCCTCAGAGGAGAGATATTTATAGAACACACAGGGACGGCTGTGCTAAGAGGTCCCTCTGCCGTCCTGGGCTGACCAAGGCCGTGGAGCACTGCTCACTGCGGATTATAGTTCCGTGTCTTCAGTCTGCGTCTTCCTCTAGACCAGTCATCATCTTTGCCCCATCGACAGCCCCTCTCACTGCCTTTCTCTAACTTCCTGCTCTTCCTCTGCTCTCGTCTGAAATGCCAGATAACTAGTGGACTTGGTAAGAATTGCCGCAAGGGTCAGAGCGTCAGACTCTGGGAGAGGAGCCCCGGGGGGTGTGCACAGCCCTGGGCACCGGCTTTGGGAAGGCGATGTCAGCCACACTGCCTTTGTTGTGTTCTCTCCAGGCCTTGGCTTTGCACCACTGCAGCCTTACCAGAAGCCTCGCCACCCCACAAGGGGAGTTCTGCCACCTCAGTCTGCAATTGGGGTTCCAGTCTAACAGACTTCCGTTCTGGAGTCTGACTTAGTGTTTTCCACATGTGTGTGTGTGCACGCATGTGAGAGAAAGATCTTAGGGATATTATTTTAATTATTTGATGTTTTTTAACATCAAGATATATATAATCCCTCTTGTCGATGTCCCGGTGAGCACAGTGAGACCCTTGGCTGGTTGGTGTTCTTGGCAGCGGTGGATGGTAACAGTGACCTTAGGGCCTTTGCAGTGACCCTCATTGGCACGGATCAGCTCCTCCCCATGGTGTGTGAGTCCCTCAAAATCTCAGCCCAGCGCCATCTCCCGTGTCATCTCCCATTGCTCACTGCTTGTCCCATACCCCATGGTCCTGCGGGCCTGCTGCTCCCCTCAGTGACACTCTTGCAGCTCCCCACAGTGACACTGCCGCAGCTCCGCACTGTGGCTCATGGAATTGCTGCCGCTGGAAGGCCCTTCCTTCTCCTTTGCTGTGAAATGTTCTTCTGGCTCATCAAGGCTCAGAGCACGTGTTTGCCCGTGTTCTCCCCCCACCCCCATTGCTCCCTGTCCCCTAGCCCCTTGTCCTAGGGGCTCATTTAGCCCCCTGACTCTACGGGAACTCCTGTGTGCTCTGGCTCCCGGATGGGCTCCGAGCTTGGCTGAGACCACGACCCCGCGGATCCACCACTGCAGTCATCAGCTCAGCACCGGGTCATCAGCTCAGCACCGGGCGTGGCCATGGCTGGTGTCAGGTGCCTGTTAACACCGAAGTGGCTTGGAGAGGTGCCGCCTGCCTTGGCTTTAGACTCCGCCTGACTGAGAGGCCACAGAGGCCCTATGCCAGTGTGGTGAGACGGGGAAAAGCCCAGAGGGAAGTAAGTGCCCCACTGCAGGTTTTTCTGACTTCTGCTTTCCAGCTCGGAGGTAGAGTTTCGTTCCCAATACCCTTTATAATGGCAATTTAAGCTAGAAGGCAGGGGCACCAATTCTGTGCGTATACAGGCTCTTCTTAACGAATTCTCTGGAGATAAAAAGGGGGAAATGTCATTTTGTTTGCTTTTCTTAACCTGGTGGCAGAGCCATCTGGGAAGTAGATAAGATCTCCAGGCGCTCTGGGGGCTGTTCCTAGTTGTCCCTGCCTTGAACAGTCCCCACCCACCCCCCAGAAACATCCTGCCCATCTGCCAGTGCAGCCCAGCAGAGCCTGCTGCCCCCCACAATTAGCTTAGGTGTCCAGACAGTTCCCAGGACAAGTCATCCCTCCCTCCTTCCCATCTTTCCTGTGTGCCTCTGGCTCCGTCCCCGTCCCGCTGTCCCCTCCCTCATTCACTCATTCTGACAAAAGATGTTTGTCCAAGTGCTCACTTGTTTGGAGAGACACAGGAGAAAATGACCTGGCCACAGAATCTAGCCCAACCGCCTCAGCTTTGCATGGAGGGCAGAGAGGGTTTGGCCTCATCTGGGTGGCAGCCAGCAAGTCCTCCCTCCCCCTGGGGTTGAACGTGCCTGAGGCTGACATGAGGACCCATGAGAGCCCGTCCATGTAGAGCTGGGTTTCCCAGTTAGACCTCTCGGGGGTCTTGTCTACCTGGCAGGACCTGGGGAGATGCCACCTTGTCCGCCTGTGGGCCCCTGGAGAGCAGATCTGTGCCCCTTTCCTGGCCCTCCTCTCCACACACACACGTTGTCCTCTTGGTACATTCATTCCCCGGCCTCTCACCACCCCGCCCGTCGCCCCATCTAAATCCCCTCCATGATTCTCTTGTATAAACCCTCAACTAAGAAATTACTTTCAAAATTTGCTCTAGAAGAAACCTTCCGTTACCTGCACTGTGATGAGACTTGACCCTCTGTGTGTGCCAGGCCCCTCCCCTCCCATAGGCCAGTGATACACACCTGCAGATCTGGTCCTTGGACCACCTGCTTGAAATGCACTAGAGCCATAATGGGTGGTCTCAGGCCTCTGCAGGTGGCTGCTGGGAGTGAGAGGGGAGGATTTGGAAGCAGCACTTTTCTGGGGTTTCTCATGGGTCCCTCATGGGTCCTCTGTCTTGGCTGCATGTTAGTATTACCTCCTGGGAGCATGGCTGGGAGATTCACAGACCCGCTCAGACATTAGCATTTTAAAAACCTCAGAGGTGATCGAGATGAACTTAGGACCAAGGCTGGAATCACTGGCCCCTCCCTGGACTTTCCACCACAGCACAAGTTAGGAAACCAGCCAAATGGGCGGCCCCCAGGAGAGGGCCAGCCTGCTGGACCCACCCCAGCTGCTGCCCAGAGTGGAGGAGTGTTCTGAGGACCGTGGCGCTGTGCCTGCACTGGGGCACTTCCAGGGTCCCATAGAGCCTCCGGGAAGGGAACAGAATGGCTAAGTCCATTAAGCCCCCACAGGCAAGCGGTGGCCTGAGGAGCTCTCGCCCCTCAGCCATCTGTCTGCTCTCCCTGAGGCTTTCCTCTCTGACCTCCTGGATCTGTTAGTTTTCTGGGGCTGCCATAAGAAATCACCACAAGCCGAGTGGCTTAAAACAACAGAAATTATTCTTTCACAGTTCTGGAGACCAGAAGTCTGGAGTCAAAACGTGGCAGAGCCACATTCCCTCCAAAGGCTCTCAGAGAGAGCTCTTCTTGCCACCGCTGGCGTCTGGGGCTGTGGCGCTCCTCGGTGTGGGGCTGCAGGGCCCTGCCGTCTGCCTCCACCGTCATGTGGCCTTCTCTTCATGTCTCTGTGTGTCCTCTTCTCTACTCATAAGGACACCAGGCACTGGGTTTAGGGGCCCATCCTAGATCCAGGATGATTTTTCATCGTGAGATCCTTAACTAATTAGGTCCACAAACATTTTTTTTCTAAAAATGTCACATTCTGAGGTTCCAGGTAGACAGAATTTGGGGGGGGTCACTCTTCACCCCACTCCTGGGCCCCAGCACCTCCCAGCTGATCCCACTGGGGACCACACTCTCTGGCCTAGGCCTCAGAATGGTCTGCTCTCACCTCACCTCCCAGCATGGACTCCTCCAGGCTCCCAGGCCCCTCTGGCCCATCCGGTACTGCGCCATTTCTCCAGACCGGATCTCTGCAGCATGTCATTTTGTCCTCACAAGGTTGTTTGTTTGTTTGTTTGTTTTTAAATATGTTTATTGATCTTAGAGAAGAAAGGGGGCAAAAGAGAAAAACATTGATGTGAGAGAGAAACACTGATCACTTGCCTTTCATATGTGCCCCAACTGGGGATCGAACCTACAGCCTAGCCATGTGCCCTGACTGGGAATAGAACCCTCAGCCTTTTGGTGTATGGGGTGATGCTCCAACCCACTAAACCACACCAGCCAGGGCTCTCACAGGGTTTTTGAAAGTGATCAGATGTTTTTTTGTGTAACATTGTAAGTTGATTTAATCAAGTAAATAGGTTTACTGAGGCCTGGTCATTGACCCTGTGGCCCATCACTCTGCTCTGCAACCCCCAGAGCAGTATCTGTCTCCACCCCAACAATTCAGCCCTACAGTGTGGTATTAGCCTTTCAGAGGAGCTGGCCTCCAGCTGGGCCACAGCACCACATCCCAGGAGCTCAGGGAGGGGCATTTGTGAGGAATCATGGTGTGTGGAGGGCGGTGTTTTGTCCTGTGTGGGGTTTGATGCTCTAAACTCTTTTTAGGGCAGCAAGTTCTACTGATACTTGTCCAGCCAGACTTAGGCATGTAGTCCGGGGGTTGCCAGGCTTGGGCAGCCAAACCCCACTCCTAAAATGCCCCACGTTGCCTTCGCTGGTGGGTCTGAAGAGGGGTTCAGTGAGGAAAAAGGACCTGTGTATGGGTCAAGCCCGAACATCCTCATTGAACACACACCGACACACTCATGCACACTGGTCTCTGGTCCCCTCCCCTGCTGGGGCCAGGGAATAGGAAAGCAATGGGGCCTTTGGAAGTAAGATGCTGAATATCTTTTTGTTGGTGGGGTGCTGTAAGGAAATGAATGAGCCTTCACAGAGACTGCAGCAGTGGAGAGACAGCCAGGAGAGAGGGGGCCCTCTGATGGGTGTGGGGAGCTGCCTGATGCTTCGCCTTGAAGAGGAGACGCAGTTAGACAAGAGGCAGCGGGCCAGTGCACAGGGTCCAGAAATGCCCCTGAATGCCGGTCAGCTTAGTGAGATGACTCTGCCCTCAGAGACCCACTAGGACAGTGGTCCCCAACCTATTTGGCACCAGGGACCAATTTCGTGGAGGACAGTTTTTTTCACAAGAGGAGGCGGGGAGACAAGAGGTGGAGCTCAGGCAGTGATGCTGCAAGGTAAGCTTTGCTTGCTGGCCTGTCGCTCACCTGCCGTGTGGCCAGGTTTCTAACAGGCCACGGACCCATACCGGTCTGTGGCCTGGGGGTTAGGGATCCCTGCACTTGGTTAACTAGGGCACTGCCTGTAAACATTTGCCTGGTCCAGGATGGAGGGCAGGCTTGCCCTTGCTCTGACATCTTTTCTTTTTCTCCCTCCTCTCTGCCTTTCTCTCCCTCTCTTTTGAGGAGTATATACAAATTAGGAGAATGGTCACCTAGTATAGAAAGCTGACTAAAGGTGGCTTAAGCAAAGAAAGGTCTTGGTTTCCCAGGTGCAAGAAGTCATGGTGAGACCTGAGGTGGCACAACTGTGCAGCGATGCCATCAGACACCAGGCCCTTGCCCTCATTCTGTTCCGCCGCCTTGCGGTGTGGGTTCTCGTCTTCGTGCAGGCTGGCTGTCACTGCTCCAGCTATCGCCTCTGCATCCAAGGCAGAAAAAGAAAGCAAGAGCTTCCCTAGAATACCCTCTCCTTCCAGCAGACTGCGGCTTATGTCTTATTGGCCAGAATTGAGTCACACCATCGTCCTTAGCCTCTAAAGAGCCTGGGAAAGCAGAATTTCGCTTTTATAGTCTTTATGGTCACTGAACAAGCAGGGGAGTAAGAGGTTGCCAATGGATAATGAGTTGGATAATGGGTGAGTCCCCCAGTAGCACCTGCTACATTTCATAAGTTAAATCAACCCATGATGTAATTCTCTGCCCTTCATTTTAGTAATCCTTCCTAATTTACTTTGTAGATTATACTTAGGTAGCTCTTAGACAAACTCAAAAGTCAACCGCCTGGAGAATCTTTTGCCCTAATTGTTAAGGACAAGACTTGTATGCATTTGGATCCGTATGTGACCCTGAAGGAGACCTCTCTTTGAGCTTCGGGCCACACATCCATGGGTATCTGCGGCTTTCGAAGGGATTGACTGATTTTGATGGAATTTAACCCCTTATTTAAAGTTGGAAGGTATGTATTATTTGGTTAATGTTTCAGAACACAGTCAGGAAATAAAAGGACAATGAATAAATATTTAATTGGGTGTTGATTAGCATAAACTCTCCACTAAGAGGAAAGTGGCCACCAGGACTGAAGATACCTGAAAGAACCTAGATACCTTCACTGTAGCCTCAGAGGCTAGTGTCTCCTCCCCCAGAGCACATAGCTGCTGGCAAGGACGGCCCCTGCCCGTCATGTTTCCAGAGCCCACTGTCTCCACCCCGCAGCACCCACTTGCCAGTCTGAATCCCTGAGCTTTGCCAGCCTCATTTGCATGCTAATTTTCATGACTCTCCCCTGCTACTTTCATCTAATGGTTGGTGGTGTGGAACACAAACAGCAGCTTCATTGTCAAGGGCTTGCCAGGCCCAGCTGCTTTCTGCCACTTCAGGACGCTTCCCTAGCCATGGACCAAGCGCTGGCCAAGACTAAAAGAAGACACACGTACACTCCTTTGAATGATTTCTCTTCCTGAGGAGAGTCTCGAGTCAATTTATGCAAATTACCATGCAGATTTCCGCTGCAGACTTTATTACTGTGTCTTGTCAGAATGTGATACAAAATATATTTCATAATAAATGCACATAACAAAGAAGATTTCAACAAGTGCCTCAGGGAACATCTTTCCTTGGGGATCTGCTAGGTCACTGAAAGCTTCTGTGCAAAGGGAGGCCTGTAATGTACTAGTCTGCACCATGTGTCTGAGCCCCTGTTGACACTGTTTACTACGACCTTCAGAAGATAAATGTGGATGTGGCTATGAAATCCGTGCTTGCTGAGCTCCTCATGTTCTGTATAAAATGAAGTACCTGCCATTTTCTATTAGCTGTATGTTGGCAAGCAAAATGATATTAAAGGACTAAATAAGCATTGCCAGGTTTGGGGTGATGTAATCACAGCAGGGTGCAGCCCAGCCTCCTCGGAGGGGCATCAGGCAATACGGGAGGCTCATGCAGCACAGCTGAGGCGCGGAGGGGAGGATCGTGAGGACCCAAAGTCAAACCTGCCGTTCATGTTGCCTTGATATCCTCTTTACATCCTTGTGGCATAGTTACCAGCAAGAATGATTTACTCCATATTTGATAAATGGAAATACTTTGACCAAGACTCCAAATGCAAGCTAGAAGAGGGAAGTGGTCTCCTTTAGAACTCAGCCTTTTCTGAAGCTCTGGGAACACTAGGATGCTAATAAGAATTATAAGCATACTTCCGGTCAAGATGGTGGCATAGGTAAACACTGTGCTCACCTCCTTGCACAACCACATCAAAATTACAACTAAACTATATAACAAACATCATTCAGAATTGTCAGAAATCAAGCTGAATGGAAGTCCTACAACTACGGAATTAAAGAAGAAACTACATCAAGATTGGCAGGATGGGGCTGAGACACAGAAAGGGCTGGTCCCACACCCATGTGCAGCAGATAAAAATGGGGAGGGATATCTCAGGAACAAGGGCCCCAGCCCCACCCCAGGCCCCCCAGATTAGGGTTCCAGTGCCAGGAAAATAAGTCCGCATAACTTCTGGCTGTAAAATCCAGTGGGAATTGAGGCTGTGGAAGACAGAAACTTCTGGATTTCCAGGCAGATCCTCTTAAAGAGCCCATGTACAGACTTACTCAGACTCATTCCCTCTGAGCTCCAGCACAGGGGCAGCAGATTGCAAGGCACCAGAGACATAGGGGGAGGAACTGAATTATCTGGCATCAGGGCAAGAGCTGGGAGCAGCTTTCTCCCATACAGAAGTACTGGTAGAGGCCATTGTTTCATTTCTGAGCCCTCCCCACACAAAGCCACAGAGAGGAGGGCAGGTGCCATATCTGAGGCTCCATCAACCTGGCTCCCACTGTTTGCCCCGCCCTGGTGATTGCCTGAGGCCCCGCCCCACCCAGCTTTCTGGCCCACCCAGGCTGTTTCCAGGGGCTCTTCCATACGAATGGCTTGTCTTGGCCCATGCTTCAGATTTTCCTAAATTCTGTCAAACAAGCAACACCTGGCTTCAGCAAGCCCTATTCCTTTTGCTACGGTGTTCTAGGCCTGGCAATAGCAGCAACTGGCCTTGGTTCACAGCTTGGCCTCACCTAGGCACGTCCAAGCCCAGCACAACTAGCAGCCATCTGCGGATTGCTTTGAAGCTTATACTGTGTGACCCTGGACAGAACACAGGTGATGGCTGACCTTGGACATACCAACAGCAATCAAGGCTCAATTACAACAGGAGAGTGTACACAGCGCACATGATAGGCACACCTTGAGTACCCAGCTTGGGTAATAGCAGAGGCTGTGCCCCTGGACCCTGTAGGACGCCTACTATATTAGACCACTCGACCAAGCCTGGGAGACGTAGCAGCTCTACCTAATATATAGAAACAAACGCAGGGAGGCTATCAAAATAAGGTGACAAGGAAACATGGCCCAAATGAAAGAATTAAAAAAGGCTCCAGAAAAAGAACGAAATAAAATGGAGAGAAGCCATCCACTAGATGCAGAATTCAAAACAATGGTTATGAGGATGCTGAATGAACTCAGTGAGAACCTCAACAGCAAAAAAAAGATCCAGTCAGAAATGAAGGATACACTAACTGAAATAAAGAACAATTTATAGGGAATCAACAGTAGAGTGAATGAAACTGAGAATCAAATCAGTGATTTGGAATATAAGGAAGCAAAAAAAAAACAAAAAAAAACAGCCCAACAACAACAACCAATCAGAACTGCAAGAAGAAAAAAGAATCCAAAAAAGTGAGGACAGTGTAAGGCACTTCTGGGACAACTTCAGGCTTACCAACATTCACATCATGGGGGTGCCAGAAGGAGAAAAGAGAACAAGAAATTGGATATCTATTTGAAAAGAATGACAGAAAACTTTCCTAACTTGAGTAAGGAAATAGACATGCAAGTCCAGGAAGCACAGAGAATTCCAAACAAGATGAACCCAAAGAGGACCCACCAAGACACATAATTAAAATGCCAAAGGTTAAATACAAAGAAAGGATCTTAAAAGAAGCAAGAGAAAAGCAGTTAATTGCCGACAAGGGAGGTCCCATAAGACTGCCAGCTGATTTCTCAAAGAAACTTTGCAGGCTAGAAGGCATTGGCAAGAAATATTCAAAGTGATAAAAAGCAAGGACCTGCAGCCAAGATTACTTTCCTCAGCAAAACAATCATTTGGAATGGAAGGGCAGATAAAGAGCTTCCCAGACAAGAAAAAGATAAAAGAGTTCATCACCACCAATCCAGTATTAAGTGAAATGTTAAAGGCTCTTCTTTCAGAAGAAGAAGAAGAAAAAAAAAGAACAATAAAATGGCAATAAATACAAATCTATCAACAATTGAACCTAAAAACCAAAATAAACAAGCAGAACAGAAATAGAATCATAGATACAGAGAATGTTTTGATGGCTGATGAATGGGAGGAGAGCTGAGGGGATGGGCAAAAAAAGTGAAGGGATTAAGAAGTACAAATTAGTAGTACAGAATAGTCATTGGGATGTAAAGAGAGCAGTCGAAGAATATATATGTGTGACCCATGGACATGGACAACGTTAGGGGGATTGCCTGAGGAAGTGGGGGTAGGCTGGGTGGAGGGGAGGCAAAAAGGGGGAAAATTAGGACAACTGTAATAGCATAAACAATAAAATATAATTTTAAAAGAGTTATGCCAAAAAGTTCCCAGGGCAAAGAATCTTGGGAGACATTGAGTTACCTGAAATTGTTTATATTTCTTCAGTGCAGGACTTTTCAGAACCTTTACTATGCCAGTGTGCTTTATGGCTCTCCAGTAGGGGCTAGAGTATGCCACCTTTCCCGGAAGCACTTTTATTTTTTCAAGTATATTTTATTTATGCTATTACAGTTGTCCCATTTTTTTCTCCGCTTTGTTCCCCTCTGCCCTGCACCCTCCCTCTCACCGGCATTCCTCCCCCTGCCTTATTTCATGTCCATGGGCATGGGTTGTACATGTAAGTTTTTTGGCTTCACCATTTCCTATACTATTCTTAACCTTCCCTTGTCTATTTTGCATCTACCATTTATGCTTCTTATTCCCTGTACCTTTTCCCCGATTTGTCCCCCTCCACCTCCCCACTGATAACACTCCATATGATCTCCATTTCTGTGATTATGTTCCTGTTCTAGTATTTGCTTAGTTAATTTTTGGGTTTTTTTTTCCTTTAAGTTCAGTTGTTGATAGTTGTGAGATTATTGTCACTTCACTGTTCATAGTTTTGATCTTCTTTTTCTTAGATAAAGTCCCTTTAACATTTCATAAAATAAGGGCTTGGTGATGATGAACTCCTTTAGCTTTACCATATCTGGGAGGCATTTTATCTGCCCTTCCATTCTAAATGATAGCTTTGTTGGATACAGTAATCTTGGATGTAGGTCCTTGCCTTTCATGACTTTGAATACTTCTTTCTAGCCCCTTCTTGCCTGTAAGGTTTCTTTGGAGAAATCAGCTGATAGTCTTATGGGAACTCCTTTGTAGGTAACTCTCTCCTTTTGCTGCTTTTAAGATTCTCTCCTTATCTTTCATCTTGGGTAATGTAATGATGATGTGCCTTGGTGTGTGCTTCCTTGGGTCCAACTTCCTTGTTTGGGACTCTCTGAGCTTCCTGGACTTCCTGGAAGCCTATTTCCTTTGCCAGATTGGGGAGGTTCTCCTTCATTCTTTTCTCAATTAAATTTTCAATTTCTTGCTCTTCCTCTTCTCCTTCTGACACCCCTGTGATTCGAGTGTTGGAGCATTTAAAGTTGTCCCTTATGAGGTTCCTAAGTGTCTCCTCATTTTTTTGAATTCTTGTTTTTTCATTCTGTTCTGGTCGAATGTTTATTTCAACCAGAAAGGATCTGCTCCAAATCATTGATTTGAGTCCCGGTTTCCTTCCCTTGACTGTTGGTTCCCTGTGTATTTTTCTTTATTTCACTTTGCATAGCCTTCACTTTTTCCTCTATTTTGCAACCACACTCAACCATTTCTGTGAGCATCTTGATTACCAGTGTTTTGAACTGTACATCTAATGGTTGGCTATCTGTTCCTCGCTTAGTTCTTTTTTTTGAATTTTAATCTGTCCTTCCATTTAGGCCACATTTCTTTGTCTTGGTGCTCCTGTTATGTGGTAAGGGGCAGAGCCTTAGGTATTCGCCAGGGTGGAGCAACCGACTCACATAGCTGTGTAGTGATGCTGTATGTCAGGGAGGGGTCAGAGAGGGAACAGTACCACTTGCTCGGCTCTCAGCAGGCTTTCAGTTGCTTCCACCACTACCCACAAGCAAATTGGGCCCTTCTGGTGCTGATTCCCAGGTCGATGGGTTTGTGTACACTCTGGGACCCTGTGGGTCTCTCCAATATACACTCCTGTGAGGCGGGGAGTTTCTCCTGCCACCGCAACCCCCACAGCTTTTTACAGCCAGAGGCTCTGAGGCTTTATTTTCCCTGCGCTGGAATTCTGCTTGCACCGTCTGTCTTGCTCCCCTATTGATCCTCCTGGTTTATCCACATGGAAATGTGGGACTGCCAGCCACCATCTCACCCACTCAGTCCTCCAGCTGCCACCTTGCCATGTGTCCTCCCCGCCCCTGCTCTGCATCTCCGCCCCTCCTACCAGCCTGGGTGAATGTTTCTTCTTTAACTCCTTGGTTGTTGGACTTCCGTACAGTTCAACTTTCTGGCAGTTCTGGTTGTATTTTGTTTTTAAATTTGTTGTTGTCCTTTTGGTTGTGTGAGGAGGCAAAATGTATCTACCTACACACCCCCATCTTGACCAGAAGCCCCCCCAAAAGCACTTAATTACAGTTCATTTTTATCTTGTAGATCACTTCGTGAGTCTGTGTGTCACATAACCAGACTGAGAAACATTATTAGAGGATGGGTTTCTTCAGCCTGCCCTGGAAATCCTTAAGTCAGTTGGTCAGTCCTCATTTTTTATACCAAACGGTCAGTTTGTCTAACTCATGTGATCCACCAGTCCTTGAAAGAAGCTATTGATTATCCCCATTTTAGAGATGAGAAGCTTAGAACCAGAGACACTGTCAGGGATACTCCCGATCCAGTTTTCTTCCAAGCTCACCACACAGCATTCAGAACCTGCCAAAGCACTGGTAGAGGTCACTATAAACTGACCACCTTCTGGGCATAAGACTCCACCCTGGTCCATTTGAGTGGGGCACTCAGCTAACTGTATGCCATATCCTCTGGGCTGACCATGGTCTACCCTGGTAGGCATAGACACAGAGCCTAGGTTTGCTGCTGCCAGAAATCTGTCCCCCTCTCCCCCTGGGCTTATGAAGACCCCTAGTCACCTTGGTCTCTCAGCATCCTGGCATCACCAAAACTCTATGAGTATCATCAATCTGGGCTTTACCTTCAAGCAGAAGTGACTCCCCCACACTCATACCCACACAGACATAATATACACTCAGTCCAACCCAATGCATATACTTCAACATGCAAATAAACACGTGCATGTTGCATGTGCATGGGTATGTGTCCACTCATCCATGTGTCTATGCAAACACACTCATATGTACCTTCCCATCAACACACACACACACGCGCCTGTGTGACCTGTGTTGACCTTTGAGAGCAAGTGTATTTCGTGGCAGGTCAGGTCACAGGGATTCGCCAAGGTTTCTAGGGCCTTTTGTAGGAGAATGTGGCCTACCTGTGTACCCAGCTGTGCTTGTCTGGTGTCCCCGTATTGTCTTTTTGGATAATGTCTGTTGGTCTGTTTTCATCTTCACTGACTATTTCATCTGTCATCACCTATCTGCTGTTAAGCTCATCATTAATTTAAAATTTTCAGATACTGTATTTTTCAGTTGGAAATTTGTGTTCTTCTTTACAATATCTTTTTATTTTTCTTTATATATTTGAGCATAATTGTTTTGGCTCTTTAAAACTACATACTTGCTACTTTCAACATCTGGGCCACCTCAGTGTTGATCTCCCGCTATTATCTTTTTTCTTGAATATGGCTTTTACTTCCTATGTCTAGTAATTTTGAGTTATATCCTACACATTGTGATTAAGACTGTGGATTTCTTTTTGTTTCTTTGGGAGAGGATTGGTTGGACCCAAATTCTCAATTCTTTTCCCTTCCAATAGGCAGCAACTGTATGTTCTGTTCAGATTCGTTTGTCTGTTTTGTTTTCAGTCAGGTCAGCTGCTTGGGTCAATCAGAGATTTGGGCAGCATTTAGATGCAGAATTTGGGGTGCGCTCAGCATGGATTTCTTATTTTCAGGATTTTCTACACTTTCTGGCGTCCATGATACCTTTGCAGTCTGCCCTCTCATTTCTCAGCCAGTTAGACTGTGGGTTCTTCGCCACCCCTCAGCCCAATGCAGACTGCCCTCAGGGGAGTGAACAGTCATAAAAACAGGAACCTCACCCAGGGATGTTCCCTTCTTTTAAGTGTTGACTCCCTGTCAGGTTCTACCCACTTTTGGTCCCTTTCCAGTGCCTTCAGATACTTGTTAGTTCTATTTTGTCCAGAGTTTATAACAGTAATAATCTGCAAGAGAGTTGGTCTGATAGGAACTCTGTCATTACCAAAAACAGAACTCTCCCATTCCCTCTATCTGGGATTTTCTCCCCACACTTCCGATCTTCCCCCGACCTTCACCTGCTGGGAAGTTAGTATTCGCGCAAGGATTTGCATAGCTGCTCTGCCTTTCCTCAAGAAATCGAGCAGAAGCAAGGTCCTGCTCCTCTTAGAGCCTGCGCTGTACCAGTTTTTCCCACCTACCGTGGTCCGCAGGCCTGTGTGTTAACCTTAGCTCCTCCACAGGTTGGAAGTTCAAGGCTGGATCTTGAACTCTGAATATTAACCATGAGGAAGACCATTCCAGGGCAGGGATCCGCTCCTGACGGGCAGGGACCAGGGCTTGTTCTGCTCTGTTATCTAACACATAGTAAGTATTTGAGAATGAATAAGTGAATGAGTGTTTATTACTGTTTGCCAGAAAGGAGCTGCCCAGGGAAGACCATGACCATCATCTCCCTTCAGACTCGGCCTGTCTGGGAGAAGTGGGCTTCCGCCAAGCAGTCGGCAGTTGTGTGGGACCATCTGCTTGTGCCTTGTGTCTGGAAAAACAGATGATGCCAAGGAGCTAGAAGTTTCCTGGTAGCCAAGGCCCAGCCAAAGCCATCATAAAATTTCTTGTTTCTGTTCTGTCCCTAGAGAGCTGACTTTTTTTGTAGTTGTTGTTAAAATGCAAATGAACTTCCTCTTAAGTGGACTCTGCTGAGTTATTATGGCTAATGACCGTAAGATTCTGACAGTAGGGAGCCAGACAGGATGTGACCCCCGTGCAAACGCAGTGACAGCTTCAGGCCGCAGTGACAGCTTCGGAAATGAAGTATTTTAGGAAGCTGGAGAGTCAAGAGCAGTGGCTTTGCAACCAGGGAGACTCTTGTGGGCAGACATCCTGCCTCTGCCACCGCTACCTGTGGGACTTGGGCTGTGCGTGAGCCTTGGTTGCTTCGTCTGTGACTAGCATCATCTGCAGGCAGGAGCATCTCCCTCTCCCTCACCCTGGACAGGCCGTCTGCCCCTCCTCCTGGATGCCGTGGCCTTCCCAGACTGAATACAGCTCAAGCTCAAAGGCCAGGCAGTTGTTTACTGCACAGATGAGTTATCTGTGGGGTTGTCTGGGATTCTGATTGCCAGACCGACACCCCAGAGATTGGGATTCTCTCTGTCTGGGTGGCCGGAATTTGCATTTTTACAAGTTTGTGATGTGATCCTGAAGCAACTGGGCTGCACACTACATATTGAGAATCACTGGCCATGGGAGAGATCTTTACAATTTAGTAGGGGAACTGTTAAATGAGCAGCCCCGAAGCCAACCTGAGAGCTCAAAAAATTACTTGCAAAGAAGCAGAATCGTGAACTCTGAATAGGCATTAACCATGTGAAAGAGCATTCTGGGGAGGGAACAGCACTGGAAGAGGCACAGAAACACACGGCGACTTACATGTGTGGATTCCCGGCCAGAGCATTATCGGTGATGTGTAAAGTACCAGCTGGGCAAGGGGGAACTGAGGCCATAGGAAGTGAGGGGCAGGCCCTGAGCAGCCTTGGAGGCCAAGCTGAAATGTTTGGACGGTTTCCTAGGGGCAGGAAGGAGTGCAAATTAACGTTTTAGAAAGATCACCCTGGTGCTGTCTGAAAGCTCAACTCTAAAGGGAGAGCCTGAGGGCAGAGAGGCCAGTCAGGAGGCTGATTAGGTTATTCCGGTGAAGGAGGTTGGGGGTCTGAACTGGGCAGCGGAGCTGGGGATGGAGAAAAGTGGACGCGTGAAAGGTAACCAGCTCAGTGATTCATTTCATGTGAGGAGTGGGTAGGAGAGCAAGCGAAGAACAGGGACGTGGGAGGGCGTCCAGAGGCTTGGGCACCTCGGGCAGTGGAGGTGCCATTCACAGAGATGGGGAAACTAGAAGAAGCAAGTTGGGAGGGAGCTAGAGGGCCCTGTGTGGGATGTGTATGTTTAGGGAGATGCCTAGTAAGCAGCTGGATTCCTGGATATGGGGCTCAGGACTGAGGTAGGCCTGGGTGTAGATTGGGAAGCCATCAGCACATCCTGTTTGAAGGTGTGAGAGTAAATGTGGTCCCCTGATGCAAAATAGTGGGGAACACACGCATTTTAGGGGCAGAGAAAGGATCCTGGAAAGGACCCATGAGGAAGAGCAGTTAGAGAGGCAGGGAAGCCAGAAACAAGCAGTGTCATAAAAAGCAAAGGAAGAATGGCGAGGAGGAAGATCGGTCACCGGGTCACGTACATGAAGCAGAACCTGACCTATAGTGTCCTCACAGTTCGCAGGTGGAATACCTACGGGCGGCCACAGCAAGAGCAGCTTCGGGGCAGAAGGCAGACACCGGACTGCCCAACTCAAGCAGCGGGCGGGAGGGGAGGAGGCGGAGACTGTGGGTTTAGGGCCCTTTTCCAAGAAGCGTAGCATTTGAAGAGAGGTGGGAGATTGGTGGGTAGCTAGAGAGCCACTTAATGACAGGGAGAATTTTTTTAAGGATGTGAGAATTTTTTTTTTTAACAAAAGGAAAGAATCAGTAGAGAATGAGAAGTGGCTGGATTCCTATATAGCAAGGATATAGCGAAGAAAGATGGCCGAGAGAGCATCGTCCGGGGAAGAAGGACTAGGGCCGGGAGGACCCCAAGGAGAGGCCTGCTGTGCACAGCAGAAGCAGCAAATACCCAGAGCCCGGAGGGGTGGGGGAATAAGGCTGGGCGTGTTAGACAACTTTTGCACATACATTGTAAACCCCGGCTCTTCCACTTGCAGCTGTTGACACCAGACAAGTAACTTAACATCTCTTGTACTCAGTTTTTTTACCAGTGACATATGAATACTAATGAATATAACCCATAACATAGGTTATCAGGATTAAATAATGCATGTAAAGCACTGAGCACAATAGCTGGTTAATGATAAATACTCAGATGTGTAATCATTGTTACAGTGGTTACTATTGTTGTTATATTAGAGCAGAAAACGAAGGAATTGAAGTGACTTATACCTCCTGTGGTGAAGTAGGACTTTAGGTCATCTGAGTGACGTGTGCTGAGGACGTAGCAGGGTCAAAACACCGGGGAGAATGTTATGAACTGTTGCAGATATGGATTGGAGCAGGAGGTGATCAAGGACAAGTTACATGGTTTTTTACCCATAGAGTTACCATTTCACAGGTGCTCCTGTATTCCTTCTTTTTCTTTTGTTTCTTTTTTTATTATTATTAAAGATTTTATTTATTTATCTTTTGAGAGGGGAAGGGAGGAAGAAAGAGAGGGAGAGAAACTCTCACGCGCCCCCACTGGGCACCTGGCCTGCAACCCAGGCATGTGCCCTGACTGGGAATCAAACTGGCAGCCCTTTGGTTCTCAGGCCGGCACTCAGTCCACCGAGCCACACCAGCCAGGGCTTATATTCCTTCTTTAAAGATTCAGATTTCCCTCTGTAAAATTGTCCTTCAGCCTAAGCACGTCCTATACCAAGGGCCCGCTGGTTACAAATTATCACAGCTCTCCCTTATTGAAAATGGTTTTGTTTCACCTCCATTGTTGAAGGAAATTTTCACTGGCTGTAGAATTCTAGGTTGACATGATGATTGTTGTTTCTTTTGGAACTTTAAAGATTTGTTCTTCTTTCCTACATTGTCCTGATG
>PVJD01016218.1:0-21867 GCA_004026545.1 Mormoops blainvillei | reverse complement strand
GCTCACAGACTCGGGAAAGCAGCTGACGTCCTAGATCAGCAGTTTATTTTGAAAGGACAGAACTCCGGAGCAGCCGGGGGAAGATACGCGTGGGGCGAGGTGTGGGGGAGGCCGTGGACCTTCTGTGTCCTCACTGGGCACCACCGTCCCTGAGTCTCCACGTGCTCACCCACCTGGAAGCTCTCCGAACCCCGTCCTTTGGGTTTTTCTGGAGGCTTGGTTGCTCAGGCATGATTGATCATTGGCCACTGGCCATCAATTCGACCTCCAGCCCCTCTCCCCTTCCTGGAAATCAGGGGGTGCACCGAAACCAGCCCCGTCCTTGCAGGCTTCCAACGGTCATGTCCTGAGACTGTGGGGAAGGGGCTCGTGAGCAGTAACCAAATGAACCCTCACCCCTCTTACCACGTGGGAGACTCTCAGGTCTGGAGGAGCTCGATGCCAGGGCCGAAGACCAAATATAATTCCTAACAAATGTAAATGCTAATATCTCCGGATGGGATCTACTGCTTCGTGTTCCGATGAGTGGAAGGCGGAGCCCGAGTCCCAGGCGTTTGTGGAGTGCGGCTTCTGGCTCCTTCCGCCTTTACCTGCGACCTTTATCTCTGAACGGAGTGTGGGGCGGTCGCTGGCTGGGCCCCAGGGCCGAGGCCAGGACCCGAGCAGCCGGGGGTGTTCGGCGAAGGTGACCAGGGCTGGTCCTGCTGACCCAGAAGGATTCACATCCTCTTAATTCCCCAAATCTCTTGGGGCTGGGGCACCTTTTGCCAATCGTCAGTTCCAGTATTGGGGTTGAGAGGTGGGACCGGAACCCCTCTCGGACCCATTCATGCAGCGATTCCCGTGTCCTGTTTGAAATCTGACGCCCTCTGTGACGAGAGGGTGTGGCTGGGTCTACCAGGTGGGACTCATAGGGACAACCTTGAGTGACCATCTCTCCTGTGCTCCGGCTCCATGTAGGGGACCCAGCCCACTGGCTGTCCCGGTCCTTGTCACCATGTCCCAGCCTTCCCAGAGGGGAGGCCTGTCTTCCTCCTTTCTCCAGGAAAGACAGCTCCTCACCATCCAGACCCCGCCTTTCTCCTGCTGCCCCCAAGCTGGGGACACAGTGTCCCTTTCACTGGCTCTGGCCCATAACCCTGGCAAATAAGATCCTGGCATTTCGGGGGGACAAACACGAAGAGTTTCTTCTCTCCCCTCCCCACCTACCCCCCGTTTGAAAAAGTCAGCCTCCCAAGAGTTGCTTTTCCTGCTGTTTGAAGTTCAAGCAGACTGCCTTTCAGCCCAGGGATCCCTGCCCCCATTCCACGCTCCTCCGCGTCCACCCCCCGCCCCCGCCCCGGTGGCTCAGCCTGTGGACCATCGCGGCCAGCGGTCGAGCTGAAACAGTATCCCACTTGGAGCCGGCGTGGCCTTTCCGAGCCAGCGCGGTCGCCCCGATAGAAAATCCTCAGTGAGAGGACTCGCTGCACTTTGCAGTGACCACAGGTTCTCTTAGGGCTAACTGTCCTCCCCTTGGCGGGGGGCTCTGTTTGTTGTAGCTGGATGCCGGAAACAAAGGGAGAGTCTGAACGGCGGTGGCATGTGCATTTGTGACCCCTGGTGGAGCGTGAAAAGCTTTGCCTGGTCACCCTGAGGGAACTGGGCCACAGAGGGCGAACCCGCCCATGTCATGTGACAGTGAAGGCCCAGAGCCCCGGCTCCTGGTCCCGGGCGCCCTCCCTCGGCCCTCACGTCGGAGGGGAAGAAAGAAGGCAGACAGTCTCGAAGACCTGGCGCGTGGATTCCGGTCCCACGCTCTGGCCTTGACTGTCCCGGTGTCCTACTTCTATTTCCGTGCGGCGGCTGCTCTCCCGTTAGCCCAGAGCACTGACGAGCAGGCCCTGCCAGCTGGACTTCACAGCGTCCGCTTTACCCTCTCCGTGGCCGGCTCGGGCACGGTGAGCCGCCTCTTGGAGCTCAGCCTGGCCCTGTGCTTCGAGACCGCATCTAGTGTCTTCTTCCTTTAGCGCGGGGGCAGGGCCGCCAGGGCCGCACTTAGGGACAGAGCCCTTTGTGTGTGCCGCGGGCTCTCGCCGACGACCGAGACCCCGCGCTCCTCCGCCGCTGTGGGGAGGGGGGGTCGCCCTGCAGACTGCTGCCCCGATGCTGCCCTGTCCCCGTGTCCTGCCAGCCAGCACAGGCTCCGTTCAGGCGTTCTCGCTAACGAGGCCGAGGGAGGTTGTCACACCGTCTTCATCTCTTCTCGCGGGTCCCGAATGGCTGGTGGTGGGAGGATCTGTAACGTGGGCTGGGCTGTGCTCCCGGCCCCCGCGCCCGCCTCTGGGACGGTCACGTCGGCCCGACTCCCCGGCCAATTGCCACCGGACAAACATCTGCACAGACGTCCGGGAGCCCACACAAAGCCCCTTTTGTAGGAATTCAAGTCTTACTGCAGGGCGGCACTTGCTGACAGGGAGCCGCTCGCTCCCGACGCCGTAGGCCCCTCCTCACCCCGCAGCCTTCAAGGGTCAGGAACTCGGAGCCGCCCCGTTGGGTTTCTGCACTGGCCCATTGCCGCCCGAGGCTGCTTGGCCTGAGTCCTGGTGGCGGCCCTGAGCTGGGGCACTCGGACCCTTCAGGGAGGGCTCTCCCCAGGAGGGCGTGGTCCCAACCTTCTGATTCAGGGCCCAGAGCCCCGGACCCCTAGGCTCGGCTCGGGCCCTGGGTCCTCATGCCCTGGCAGGGAGCTGGGCGTCGCATCTCCGTGTTCTACAGAATGTGCCTGAGATAGATGTTTCACGGTGCAGACTGTCAGAAAGCCCCCGGCGGCCCGTGTGAGGCAGGGGGTCCTACAGGCAAGCAGCGGTGCCTTACCCGGTGCCGGCGGGTGGGAGGGGGCTCGGCTGTCAGAAGCAGGAGTGCTGAAATACTCCCCAAAGCCATGTCCTTTGTGCCCGGGGCTCTCTTGGGAGCTGGGCCCCATGGGAACGCTGGCTCTGCAGATCACCCTCTGAAGCACCTGCGGTCCCTGCCTGAGGGCCCCTTGTCTCGGCGTTTTGTAATCCCCAAGCTAATGGGTGCTCATTGCAGGACACTCACCAGGGACAGTGGAAGGTGGGGGGGGAATAAAAATGCAGAGTGGCCAGCTGTCTCCGGCCCCTCCCCCTGGAAAGGCCTGGGGCGGGCTTTTTTATTTAATGAAAGTGAAATTCACGGGACATAACACTAACATAGCATTTAGTACATTCGCAATGTGTGCGACCAGCACCTCTGTCTAGTTCTAGAACATTCTTGTCACCCCCCAGAAAAACTCTGTACTATTGAACTCTGATTTATTTCCTTCTGGCCTTTCCTCTACTTTAATATAATTAACATAGTATTTCCAAACCGCACACTGATGTTGTCACAGTTTGAAGAATTTATGTTATATCAACAGACGGTACTGTAATTTACATATCATGAAATGTATCCATTTTTAAAGTGCAGGTAGATGGGTTTTGACAATTGTATACACCTGTGTGTGTTACAAATGTCTACACCTGTGTAACCTCTCCCCGGTCAAGATCTAGAATATTTCCAGCACTCTAGAAAGTTCCCTTGAGCCCGTTTTTGGCTATTGCCCCCTTTCTCCACCTCTGGCAACCACTGCTTCGATTTCCGTTTCTATTAGTGTTGAAGTTCTAGAGCTTCAAACGAGTGGCACCGTCCAGCGCGTTTCCTCGTTCTGTCCGTCCTCCTCCGCTCAGAGCTGTCTTTTTGGAGTTTTGTTCTTGCTGCTTCGCGAGTTGGAAAGTTTGTTCTTCGCTGTGGCTGAGTAAGTGCAATTCAGTCGTAGGGATAAGTACGTACACAGTGTGGATGCTGAATTGTACGAGTTAACCAAGAAACTGTTCCTTGCGTCTCCTATCAGTGGCTATTCCTGGCCTCTGCCACAGTCCTTTCAGCGTTTATAGTGATTCCACAGGTGTTCCCAGCACCCGCCCTGTGCCCCCCTCTGGTTCCGGCAGGTTACAGAGCCACGTTCGTGTTCACAGGGGCACCTGCGTGCTTCTGCGGCCGTGACCACCCGTGCACACCAAGCTGCGTCCGGGATGGAGGCTGGGAAGCCAATGGCCAAACCGAAGTTAAGATCAGTGTAAAGGCTTGTGACACGGTCACATTCCTCTCCACTCCGCCACCTCCCTCTTGCGCTTCACCGGGCCGTGAGGCTGGAGGTGGGGCAGCCGTCTGTAACCTCGAGGGGACACGCCCCGCGGGCAGTGGGGAAGTGGCCAGGAGTCCGGGAGGCTGCGCAGACTCTCTTGTCTTCAGGGGCCAAGGGGCGGAGGAGGAGAAACATCGAAGGCGCTGTTGAGTCCAGAGAGGGGAGACGCTATTCTGAGAGGAAAGCACTGAATGCTTTGTCCCAGGGATGTTCAAAAAGCAGCGGAGGCCTGTGGGGGGACCGTGGGAGGGAGCGGGAGCGGGAAGCGGTTTGAGGACCCAGGTGTTACAGGCACGTCTCTCTGGTTTTGGACCCTGTCAGGCTTGAAGGGTGGCCCTGGGATTCCTCGTGTCCCTTTTAATTTTAACAGGAATGTTAGAATTCGTCTTGCTCTTTTATTCCTGAGGACCCCAGCTGGTTGGTGGGTTCTGAACACTCAGCTCGGCGCCCCACCCCCCGCCGGAGGTCCACGCTCATCAATCTTCCTTCTGTGGTTTTATCCAAAGACCTTTGGTGTGTGTTAAAGATGCAGACGACCTCTCCGTGCCAAATTCCAGCAACGCGCAAATACGAAAAGGTTTGGTTTTTAAAGGTTTCTTATGACAGCTGCCACAGTGGTCGTTGATACGTGAATTCCACTGGCACGAGAGGTTGACTTTGGTCATAAAAACGCCTCTTTCCTCCTGATAATCCTGTCTGACTCTACAGCTGTCTAGACAATGAAAAAATTAACACCACGAAACAGAATCGTTTAAAAACCTTTGGGGCCAAATACATTCTTTAGAAAAA
Source organism: Mormoops blainvillei (assembly GCA_004026545.1). Taxonomy (NCBI): domain Eukaryota; kingdom Metazoa; phylum Chordata; class Mammalia; order Chiroptera; family Mormoopidae; genus Mormoops; species Mormoops blainvillei. The sequence continues at coordinate 16,892 of PVJD01016218.1, read as the reverse complement.
AAAAAAAATCGAACTCCATGGTGAGAAATGTGAGAGCTATTAGTTAATTATGCCAGGGATCCCGGAGTTCCAACCTTGAATAATAATCAGACCTCGTGTTTGAATAGCATTTTAAGACTTTGAAAAAGCACTTTCCCGTACATTGTCCCCTTGGGTTCCTAGGAACGTGTGACAGTCTTTCAGTGACCTTGCTCCAAGACTGGAAAGACCACCACAATGTGACACCTCAGTGCTCTGCTGTCACAGTCACGTCCTCCTCTTCATTCAACAAATTAGTTCCCCTGGGGATATGCAGACTCAGCTCATTCAGATAGGTTAATGTGTGACCTAGCAGACATTGTTGTTTAACTCTTAAAATGCTTCGTTGACTTTCTATGGCTTTGGGATGAAAACCTCCCAAATTTTGCCCCGTTTGGTTGGTGTTGGCTCAGTTGGTTGGAGTGTCGTCCCATAAACCGAAAGGTCGCCTGTTGGATCCCTGGTCAGGGCACGTTCCTGGGTTGCAGGTTCGGTCCCTGGTCACGTCCAAGAGGCAACCGACCCATGTTTCCCTCTCACGTCGATGTTTCTCTCCCTCCCGTCCCCTCTCCCTAAAATCAATAGGCATGTCCTCGAGTCATGATTAAAAAAATGGTGCTGGAATGACCGGACATACATTGGCCAAGCAATGATCTCACACCTAAGGAAAAAAAAAATTTTTTTACGTGGTTTTCAAGACCTGGTATGACTTGGCTGCAGCCAACCTCCGATGGGTCTCATTTCCTGGTAACGTCCCTTTGCCCTTCTCCTCTTGGTCCAAACTGGCCTTTCGAAAGTTCTCACGACACATGACGCCCCTGCTCCCATCGTCCCCTTCACCTGCTTCATACTCGTCAACAGGGTAGACTGAGGCTAGGGGCGGGATTCAATGCCAACAGTTGGGCTCTGCATTGAGTGTGGAACCGTTTCCACCCAGCTGCCTCCTCCCAGGAACTAGCCTGTTCGTCGCACATTTTCCAGGAATCCGGTTCACCGTGCCCTCCTCCCGTCTGGAAAAGTGTAAGAACAGTCAGCCTGGGCCGTGATTTCCTCGGTAAATCCTCTCTCGTCTTCCAGGGAGACCTCAGCATCGTTGAGGGTCCCCGTGGAGTTGCGAGAGTAAGAGGGCTCTGCTTTTAAGTGGCTGTGTTTTGGACACGCTTGTTACGCGGCAGCTGCTCCCTGGGACACACTGCGACCAAGCTGGTACACAAGGAAGTCGTTGAAATGGCCTCTCGGGCTCCCCCTGGCACCTTTCCGCCCATTTCTCCAGATGAGGAAATTCACACAGTTCAAATCGTTCCCTCAGGCCTGCCGAGGACCTGCATTGTGCGTTGTTTTGTCACTGGAGGGGGTGACAAAGGCACCTTGTTTTAGAGCTGGGGGCGGGGGTGTGGGCGGGATGGTAGGAATCTTAGAAAATAGCTCTCTTTCTCCAGGCCAGGAAACCTGTGACTTTCTAGCATGTAAGTAGAACACTGAGTGTCTTACAGGAAGTTTCCAAAAGCTGGACAGCACGGTATTCCGGGCGGTGGCAGCCAGGGAACGCTCGGCGTGCGGAAGGATGTGTTTGACAAACATACGGAGCAATGTCCAGGGGCCAAGCCGCTGGTCCGGAGGTGGACATTGTTGTCAATGCAGCTTCCAGCTGCGCCCCAACCTTCCTCACCTCCCCCTCCTTCCCTCCCTCCAGACACACGGGCTTCCTCCCTCCTGGGGGCCGGGGCTCAGCGCACGGGCGTGTCCTTGTTGAGATGCTCAGGGTTGAGGGGGTGACGGGGGCCGTGAGGAACTGCGGTTGGTCGTCTCTCAGGTCCAGACTGGGTTTCCAGGAGGGTGTGTGTTTGGAAGTTTATGGAGGGTGGTCTCTGGTCTCGGTGTGGAGTATGAGCTGATCGGAAGCAAATGTTGTGACCCACGTCAGGGCAGCCAGGTCGGCCCCCCACCCCTGCCGAGGGACAGATGTGAGTCCAGTCCCTGCTGCCCTGGACGTCTTAAACAGAATGAGCACCCCGGCCTGGCAGGGTGCCTTAGTTGGTAAGACCGTAGTCCCGACATGCCAAGGGTTATGGGTTCGATCCCCAGTGTGGGCACATACGAGAGTCAACTAATGAATGCACCAATAAGTGGGACAACAAATCCATGATTCTCTCTCGTTTTCTCTCTCTCCTCCTCCTCCTTCCCTGTCTCTCTTCCTCTCTCTCTCTAAAATCAATAAATAAAAATTTTATAAAAGAATGAATACCCCTTATGTCTATAAACTGCAACGAAGAAATTTTAACATAGTTCTAGAAACAGCAGCTCTGGTTTCACAGCCGAAGAACCTGCCAGAAGACGTTTGAAAGGGGGGGGCATCGTAAGTCCCAAACAGAAGGATAGTTTTGCAACGACGGTTTGGAGCCTGAAGGAAGAAGGCAAGAGCTGGCGCTGAAACTACGGGGAGCGGGGCAGGGGTGAAGGCGTAAAAATCCACCCAGAAAAGGCCACTGGGGTTTTCCAGCTGAGAGTGACTGAACCGAAATGAATGAACCAGAACTAAAAATCTCGATTTCCTTCCTGCACTGCAGGAAAATTAAAAATCTCAGTCCTCCACAGATTCCAGTAGAAAGAATTGTCTGCTGCTTTAAAGCTCATGAAAGAGGGACCTGGCCCACTTCAGGCTGGTATTTATTTCTCCCCTGTCCGCTCCTGTCTGCTCATCACGGCTGTTCCAACCCCCGCGCCTCCCCCCTGCCCCTTGTCATCACCTCGCCCTCCATTGTCACAAGGCAATTTTATTTTAAGTCCCGTGAAAGTGACTTTGGTATTTGACTTAGAGAAATGGCTCCTGTAACTCAATTGGAGCCTTTTCCAGGATAGCCCATTAAAAAGTGCCAGAGGCAGTTGGGGGTCTCAGCCTTGACCCCGAAGCAACACAGCCCTGCCCCTTCGGACAGCGCAGCAGTGCCAGGGCACCGACCCGTGGCCCGAGAGTTGGGGTCTGCTCCCAGACTTATTAGAAATGCCTCGTCCCCTGACCTGGCTGCCGTGCAGATCAGCAATGTTGGTGGATGCAGCGTGAGCTCCTGCTCTGGGGAGGGAGAGAAGTGTGCGAGCCCAAGGCTCTAGCATCAGGGACACCGAGGCCAGAGCCGTGGGCGGCAGCCCCCCTCCCTCCCTCCCTCCTGAAGCCCTGCAGCCCTGCCCAGCCCTCTGAAACGTCTCGGGGCGAACAGTCCGGCACGCACTGGCTCGGAGAAACGGAGCCTGAAAATAGAACAGGACACGGAGGACATCAAAGTGCTCCTCGGGACTATTAACGGAGCCCTGGAAAAATCGATTTGTCCCCGTGCCTTTGAAGCTGGCTGGGACGGAGGAGGCCGAGAGTCTGTTTTTCCAAGTAGCGAGAAGCCACTGTGGCCCGAGTGCCGGGTTCTGGAAAGCACTCTGTTTGGAGCACAGAGAGGAAAGGAAGCTGCTTCTGCCCACGAGCCAGAAATAGGGCCCCAGAGGGGGGCTGCGTGGGGGCGGGGACTGCCCTGTGTCCTTTAGGACCGTGGGCTCCAAGCTCCGTCTCAGGAGGGCCCTGGGGTGGCAGGGTGGCGAGGATGGGGACCTGCCCCGCCCGAGGCCCACTCCAACCCCTGGGGCCCGGGGTCCTCAGGACGAGGGCGGCATCCACCCAGAGAGGACAGCAGCCCCCACAGGTGGGACCAGAGAGCCCGGGGGCACAGTTCAGGAGGCGCTCACTCTCGGGGGCCGAGTGGCTCCTGCCTCGCCCTCACCCCGGCCCTGGCCCAGGACGACTCCTGGGGCCTGGGATCCCAGAGCCTCCTACCAATGACCTGAGCTTGGGACAGACGCCGTGGGTCTGGGACGTGTGCCCCAGACCCGAGGGGTGGCCAGGAGGGGGGTTCAAGGGGAATGTGGGCGGGGCTGGATGTACGGGCTGGGGGTCCATCTGCGCCCACGGGAGGCCCCTCGCAGTCCGGGACAGAGGATGGCACACCTGACATTGTTTTGTTCAACGTCATTTCGATATGACAAGGATGGGAGAAAGGTTGGTTCCTGGCTGGGCCGCTGAGCGGACTTTGCGCATTCTCCCCACGTCTGCGTGGGTTTCTCTCTGGGCACTCTGGTTTCAGCCCGCACCCCGGAGATGGGCGGTGACTGGCGTGTTGGCACTGTCCCCGTCTGAGTGGTGTGTGCGTGGTCGTGCGACGGAAGGGCTGCCACTGGAGGCAAGCCCGACAGGGGAGCTCGCGTGGCCTGGGGATAGAGGGGCTCATTGGGGAAGAGGCCTTGTGTGTGCGCTCGCGTGCGTGCATGTGTCATGTGTGCACACACATGTACATGCACATGTGCACACACAGTTTGTGCATGTGTGTGCCATGCCCACATGTATGTGTCTATAGACACACACGTGTGTTTTCTGGGTGTGTGAACACACTTGTGCGTGTGTGGCGTGTTTGTGTGTGTGTGCAGGCCCCGTGAGGTTCGCCGTCCCTGCCCAGTGACCACAGGCACGGATGGGTCTGTCTCTGGAGGTGGCACCTCACAGACCAGTATCTCCCCTCCTTGTTCAGGAGCTAAGTCCCGGGCAGAGGGGGGGGCTGTCCCACATCGCTCTGGTGTCAGGCCCCAGGCTCGTGGCCTCAGCCCCAAGAGACTGTGCCCCGTCCTCACGCAGCACCTGTGGTCGAAGGGACGCGTGGACGTGACTGCACCTCCAAGGCAGCTTTTGAACTTCCTGTGGGGCTGCACTGTCGATTTCCCAGGTGCATGGGCTCATGGCTCTTTGGGTAGCAAGTGACAGCAGCCCCACCTGGTCAAGGACAAACAGCGATGTGTTGTCTTATCGGACAGCATTTGCCAGCTTTGGGCGTCATGGGACGTAGGGGTCTAAACAGTGTCATCAAGACGTGGTTTCAGCCGCTGTCCTTCTCTCAGTCTCTGTGCAGAGTCCAGCTTGGGGTCCTCCTGGGGGCCCCTGGCAGTGCCACTCCCATCGCGGTGGCCAGGGAGCAAGCGCCTGGGACCAGCGTTCCCATTAACATCCGTGACTTCTCATTGGCTCCATCCAGTCACATGGTTACCCCTGGACCAATCCTTGCGGCCCTGGGTCCCTGCATCCCTGCTGCCCACATGGAGCCCTGTCCGAACCCACCAGGGGGGCCCCCAAGGGGGACGCTGGGATGCGTTTCCAGAAGCCATCGACCCACAGATGTCTGCCCGTCAGCAGGCTCTGTAGTGCGGAGGGCTCTCCCACGCGCGGGTGCTGCGGGCGGCCCAGGCCTTTGTCCATCGTCCGTCGGAGTGAGGGGCGACCTTGGCTTTCGGGGTCCGCCAGGCCGGTCCCCTGTCTCCGCATTCCTTGAAACTGATAAAAGCCTTTCCCATCCCGGGTGGGGCCCACGGCCAAAAAAATGGCTTGTTTAATTAAATCAAGTACTTAATACTCTAAAGCTTTGTGCTGATGTAAAGTACAAGTTTTATATGCAGGGCACAAGAGGTTTTAATAGACTCGACGTGTGTTCCAAATTAAAAAAATGTTAAATTCTTTAGTAACCCTAGCAGGGGAAAAAAGAAAACAAGAAAAGAAAAGAAAAGAGAGAAACCCCCTCTTATTTCCAAATCACTACCAGTGGAATTTTAAACATTATTTACACACTCAGCCGTGAGTCCCTTTATACATGACAGGTTTGGCAGGAAGGCCTGAGGCCGTAATTTAAAACAGAGGTTGGGCGTGTGCACAAGGAGCGCCCCCTCCTTTCCAAAATCACATTAGATCCACTCAAGAGGTGACTTTTCTGAAGAAAAGCCTGTGATCTGGGCTGGAGATGGACCAGTGACTGCACTGGCGCAGTGTGGTCACTTTCTGTGACTCTAGGATGAGGCGAGGGGCACGTTTCTAGAGCTACAGTGGACAGAAAGACCGACAACTCAGCACCGGCTGTTAAGTTTGAATTCAGGTTGAACTTACGTGCTTAAATGGAGTTACGAGTAACTTTGTGTGTGTGTGTGTGTGTGTGTGTGTGTGTGTGTGTGTGTCTTAAGTCAGCAGGTCATTATCTACTGAAGTTTATACTGAGTCTTGTTCTAAGAGACCAGGAAGGCCCTCTGCCCACTGACGTGCCACTCGGCAAGCGGCAGAGGGCGCGTCTCTGGGGCGGGGATAAGGAAGGGCCATTGTCGCATGGTTGTGCATACTTGCGTTCTGTGGAAATGGGTCCGGTGGCTGTGCTGGCAGGGAAGGGATTTCATCTTGAAGCCACTACAGTGTCCCTCAGCTTCTCACACCGTGAGCATCGGTGGCAGATGCTGCCAGGGCCGCACTGTGCGTCATCAGCTCCGTTCAACTTCCCGACTCCACGGCCTGAAGCCTCATTGCCGGCGCCACGAGGCCCCTTTCCGCCCATACAGGCCGCAGGTGTGGGCGGTGGCAAAATCTCAGCTTCCTGTGGCTAGCCCGAGATCCCACAGGACTGGCTGCTTAGGCTACTTTCTAGAAGGACTGAAGGTGTCCAGCAGAGACTGACGGGGCCGTGGGTAGTAGGAGGTGCCACCTTCGGTTACAGTCGAGGGAGCCACGTGGCTGATGAAATGGAGCGCCCGCTGAGGGGTGGCCGTGAGATCGGGGCAGCCGCCTGGAGGAGGGTGGATTTGACAGGCGGGAATCAGGCCCAGTTTCTGGCGGCCAGAGATGCGTGGCCTCCAGGGCCGGGGCTGGGGAGGGTGGAAATGTGTCAGAGCCATGCCGTCGCTTTGCGTGGTGCATCCTTGCGGATGAAACCGGCAGGGTGAGGCCACCGGGGGTAGGTGAGGCAAGGGCACCTCCTTAGAAAGGCATCAGGCACATGGACCTGACAGCAGCTGACCCAGACATCCCGCATCCTTCCACCATTTTCAAAATGTTCACATCACTGTTAACTCAAAGTGGCATTGAAGGAAAAAAAGGCATTTTTTCCTATGTCAGGCTCCTAGGAGGACAGAAAGGGGGAAAACGGAGATGGCAGGAGAAACACGCGTCTGGTAGGAATTCGCACTCCAGCGTCTAACCTGTGCGTTGTCCGAAACCCAGCGTGTCGGGGGGCGGAGTCTCTCGGGTTTTGAAAAGCAATCAGTTACCCAGCCCATGTGTCACAGGACACCCACCGCAGGGCCAAGAGCTGCGTCTCACACGCAACAACACACTATTTCCTGCAGTACGTCGTGGGGACAGTCACACGAGGCTGTGTAAAGACATAGGTGACACCTCACGGCCCATTGGCCCTGGTTATGCTTCCAAATGGGTTATGAGAAAACACCTGGTGCCCAGACCCTGTTGGATTTTGGATTGGGGCATAAGGGGTCGTGGCCCTAAACCCCTTTACGTTAGACAGCCTGACATTAGAAAGGGGCTTCACCCCGAGCAGCCGTGGCTCAGTCCTCCCTCGCCAGAAAAGTCCGCGGCAGCACGTTTGTTGGGGCCAAGCAGAGCCTGGTATGAGCATGACTTCCCCGCCGCTTAGACGTCGAGCTGTGCTTTGGGGAGATGCAGGAATACGGGTGCCCACACGAGGAGGGTGTCGGAGAGCTGGAGGGCAGGCATGGAGCCGGAAGTCACCATGCCTTTGCCTGCCCTCCGCCCTGGGGTCTGACCAAATTTCCAGGGTCTGGTGACAACCCCCACTGCTTTGTCATCCCTTTGTGTCCATGGCATCCCAGATACCCCCAATGGCCCTGTTTCCTTGGAGGGTGCCTCAGAAACGGAGAGCGGTTTGGCAAAGAAAGAGATACCTCACTGTAAGGAAAAATACACACCCACCGCTGGTTTATTTCCATTTTAGCCCTGGGGTCTTCCGAGGGGCGGGCACTGAAGACTCGAATTTGCTCTGCGCCATTTAGCGGAGAACTGAGTTGAAACCTATAAATAGGTTCTGGGAACACAACGGACACAGACCTTTCTCTTGCAGGAAAGTTAAATAAGAGGCCTTTCAGTTTCCCTCCTTCCCTCTCTGTGATTTATAGCTTTGTTATTAACCGTGACGTCGAGCTGAGGAGTGGGGGTTCATCAGGACCTGATGGGCAATCCATTCACAGCATCAGGACGTCCATGCTTTGTGTTCGTTTCCTGCTTCTGCTGGAACAAATCTCCACCAACTTGGTGGGTTAAAACAACACAGATTTATTATCTCGCGGTTCTGGAGGTCTGAAGTCCGAATTGGGTCTCACTGGGCTACGGCCAAGGTGTCAGCAGGGTCAGGTTCCTTCTGGAGCCTCCAGGGAGAAGCCACTTTCCAGCTACAGAGGGCACCCCCACTCCTTGGCTTGTGGCCCCATCCGCCAAGTTCAAGGCCATCAGTGGCCATTCCAGTCTTTGTCACGCTGTATCACTCCTACCTCCTCGTCTTCCTCCTTTTCTATCTTTTAAGGATTTTTTGTGGTGACATTGGTCCCACCTGGATAATCCAAAGTAATCTCATTTTAAGGTCAGATGATTAGCAACCTTAATGCCGCATGTCACCTTAAACCTCCCCAGCCATGAAATCTAACACATTCATGGGTTCAGGGGATTGGGATGTGGTGTCTCTGGGGGGACTGTTATCCCGCCCCACCACAGAGCCAGTCCCCCAGACGGAGTGAGCGAGTCGCACAGGGCAATGGGAAGGGAGGAGAGACTACTGGTACGAAATAAAATGTATCGTGATCATGGCTGACATTTATTAAACGCTTACCGTGAGCTTGGCCCATGACATACTTCATCTCAGTGAATTCTGTGAGGTAGATACTGTCATTGTATCCGTGTCACAGAGGAAGAAACACAGAGGCTTATCAAATCAAATCATTTAATTAATTTGATTTTCATAGCCATGGGTGGCCAGAGGCTACCCTCAACACACAGCACTGCTCTCTTAATGAAAATTACCTAATCCAATTAAAATTAATTATCGACGTGCGGGCAGCCTGGCTCCAGAGGTCATCTCTCCTTTTTCAAATGCCGTCACTTGCTGATGGAGCCACGGGGCCAGTCTGCCCGGTGTTAGTGAGAGCAGTCCCTCTGCAGGTGAGCTGGGCTGCGGGAGGCATGACAGGTGAGCCCAGGCCTGTCCACACGCCAAGAACGCGCCCCAGCCCTTCCGTGCGGGGGTCCAGCCCTGGACCCCCGGACAAGTGACAAATCTCCGGGTAAGTGGCTCTGAGCTCTGGGGAGCAGAGAAGAGGGGTTTTCTAAACCAAGAAGGGAAACCGGAGATGGAAGGAAAACCAAACGGCGTCCCCACCCCAGCCTGTCACTCTCAGAGCTGCGGTCGATTTGGGCCCAGACACATGCGGACCTCATCAGGACGCCCCCGGGCTGGGCCGGCAACCCCGGGCCCCCAGGGACGCGCGCTGCCCCAGTGCAGGGTCCCCTGCTGCTCTGGCCGCTGGCTCCGTTACGGGTCACCTGTTACCCGGGGCCTTCTGGGTACTTCACTCCGATCAAGCTCCTTTTCTGTGGCTGGGAATTCCCAGACCCTGGGGCCAGCATGCAGAGCAAGCAACAGAACTTTCCAGAATTCCTGCCTCCTCCCGAGCACTGTGATGTGTTTCACAGTTTACAACATGACTTTCCTTTTGGTTTTCATGAGGGAGGCTGAGAAAGATCAATGATGGTCGATATATTGACGCGACATTCCTAGTGGCCTCTGGGAGCCCAGTAGGGGCAGGTCCTGTCCTCGGACAGACAGCTGTCCAACCTGCACAGGAAAGTTTCTGGTCAAGGACAGAGGAAATGTTTCTTTTCAGCCTAGGGCAAAAATTTTAAATTCATACATGTAAGAATTACAGAGTCATCAGACTCAAGTGTCAATTATTCAGGGGTGTGTGCCTTCTGTGGATTGTTTGAGCAATAAGAGAATTAACGCCAGAATGATGGGAATGAGAGATCTTTAGTTTATCAGGTAGGAGTCACGTTAAAGGCCACGGGGAGCTTTGGGGGCTGGCGAAAATAAAACATAGGCTTCCACCAGGCAGGCCACCCGGCACGCGCTCCAGTTCCCGTCTCCCTGCCCCACACTGCGTGTTATGTTTTCTCTCAGCTTCCATTTCTGGTATTTTCTTTCAATTTGACACTGTTCAAGCCACCCTCGATCTTCAGGTCCCTTTCCACACCTGACTTTCACCTTTCTTCCCGTCCGTCAGTCCGAAGAGGGCTTCTTTATTGTCCCTTTCCACTCACCTTGAATTGAAATTTTTAATCTTTAAAGAAATATATATTACATTTAAGAGATTTTTACAAATTCCAGAGAATTACAAAGAAAACAAATCAACCAAATGGTCTATGTTTTGTATGATTTCTGCGTGCATTTGAAAGAAACCCTAAATTTTATAACACTTAAGAACTCAAAAAGCACAGAAAACACAACATGGAAAATGAACTTCTGTTATCTATCCGTAGACCCTCCTTCCTTGGGCTGCCAGATTTAGCAAATTAAGATGCAGGGCACCCAGTTCATTTGAATTTCAGATAAACAACAAACACTTTCCTTGAGTGTAAGTACAACCCACATGTTGCAGAGTTTAAAAGAACTCTCGTGGAAACTCCCGTCTATTCGACGTGAAACACACGCACCCACATCTGTATGAACTGTATTGAAGCCTGCTGCGGGGTAATTTTAGGTGCAAGCAATTGAAAACTCAATTTAAACTGATTAAAGCGGTACCATGAATCTATTGACTGCTGACTGAGAAGTCCAGGGCCATTGGCTTCCCACGCGGTGGGGCCCAGCAGCCCAGATGACATAACACAGACGTACTTTTTTCTCTCCACATTGACCAGCTCTGTCTCCTTAGGGCTGGCGCCACCTTGGTCTGCAACCAGGACCTTCCGGGGCTGCATGCTTTCTTGCTCACGTCCAACAAGAAAAGGGGGAGTCAACTTAAATGAGAATCCCAGAATGGAGTCTGGTCCTATGACCCAATTTGAACCCAGTACTGAGGTGTGAGAATGGGACACGCTGACTGGCTTAGACCCATCAGACCCCACCCTAGAGGAGGGGGTGGGACCAATCCCTGCAAGCCCTTTGGGAGTGGGAAGGGGAGCGTTGATGCTCGGGGTGCCAAGGAATCAACAGCTCCACCTCCACGTACAGAGGCCACACCTTTTTAATGATTACAGCTTCATAGTGTGCTTTAACATCTCTTTGTTCTTTTACACATTTTCATGGCTTTTTGTTTTAGATGAATTTTAGAATCAGCTTTTTGAGTTATTGTAGACACCATCTTGGGAGTTTGCTTGGAACTGAGTGGAAGTTCAGTATTAAAGTGGGGTGTCATCAGTGTCTTTACAATGTTGAGGCTTCTTACCCAAAGCGCAAGATAAATGTTTCCATTTATTCAGTGCTACTCATGTTCTCCCACAAAATTTTGTCATTATCATTACATAGATCTTGGGCATTTGTTGTAACTTCATGGCTGTGTATTTTCTGTTTTTTGTTGTTGACACGGACGGATCTTTTTGTCCCGACGTTGTGTAATGGGCTGAGGCTGCTGTAATGGAAACGTACTGGTATTTGTGTATTTATCTTGCATCTGGCCACCCTACTAAACCTCGTCCTAGTTATGACACTTTCTCAGCCTGTTCTCCAGGGGATCTCTACCTTCCTCCCGGCCCCACAGGCTCTGTGGTTGGCACACTCCCTCCCCTCAGGGGCCATAAGTAGCGTCTTAATTGTCCGTTCCTTCCAGCTCTGCTCAGAACTGTTCCCTACCCCTTCCTCCACTATCCGCCCCCGCCCGGGCCCTCTGTTCCAAGAGTCCAAACCGAGTCCACCTCTTCGGGGTCAGTGTAGAATATGAAATGGGCAGTTTCCCCTAAAATTCCCTTAACGTATACAGCTCTTTGTGGGATGCAATCAAGGGTGACTATTTACAAGCTGCCAGACTTTACGATAATAATTGGTCTCACACTTGGCATTCGGTTTCACTGCCGTGAAGCACCGCCGTGTTCCTGGGGGGGAACTCTTCCGAGAAGAAGCAGAGTGTTACCCAGCTCTCCTTGTGGAAGCCCCAGTAAGTGCTTTCCTGCCACTGCTTTTGGAGATAGGAAAGCAGTATTTACCCCCAGTCCGTATTAGGTTTTAAAAATTGCACATTTTACTCTCTGCAACAGGTCAGATAGCACAGAAGTAGGTCGTTCATCACAGGAGCTCAAATAACATAGAACAATAAAGAATATGCGAATAGTCCCCCTAACTGTCACCCGCAGACCCCCACCTCGCCCCGGTAACAAATAGTAGCTGCGAGCGTCCTTCTGGGCCCCAACCTGTGTTTACCCATGTGGACGTAAAACCAAGAAACCAGCCCTGGGGCATCATGGTTCCAAACCCCACCTTCACCCGACAGCACCAGCTTCCCCTCAGTGTCTTTCCGCTCTTCCAGGACCCACCAGGGCGGCACCCTGCACCCACTTGTCGCATCTCCTTCGTCTCCTCCGATCCGAGATAGCCTCTTAGTTCTGTGTCTCACGTGACCTTGACGCTTCTGAAGGATAGCGACCAATCGTTTTGTAGCACGTCCTCCATTTGGGTTTGTCTGATATGTTTCTCTTGGACTGGGCCATGGGTTTTGGGGAGGGAAGCGCCTTCCTCACCAGCTCCTATCAGCACACGTACTACGGACGTATTACCGGCGGTGTTAGCCGTGACCGCGTGCCGGTGCTTTTCACTGAACACTTCGGCTCCCCATTCAGGTAGCTCTCATGCATTCTTTTCCCTGTATAATATTCCACAACGTCCACAAAGCATGTCCTTTCAAGTCTCCCAAAGTGCCGCTATAAATGTGAAAATAACGTGGAACCTCTCAACTCAATACCGGGAGAAGAGCGATTCCCAATACGTGTGTTCAATTGGAATGACCCCCTAATGTTCCCTGTGGGCGAGAGTTAAAGTTGGGGGTCCTAGTTTGGGGGTGTGTGCCAGAGAGCAGAGGACACCTTCAAGGAGGGGTGGATGAGTCAGCAGGAGCCAATGGGGCCACGTGGGGAAACCTTCAACGAGTAGATAAATGAATGTAGGAATGTTCGGGCCGCCATTATGACTTTTATGACTTTCATGCAGCTGAGGAAAGAAATTACTGTAAGTGGCAGCATGCAGGGAGGGTCAGGGGGGACCCAGAAGGACCGGGGGAGACTTTGGGAAGGATCACGTTCAAGCCCAGCTGGTCCAGGCACCTGCGGCCACTGAGAGACAGCCTGGCTAATGGAGCATATGGAAGAAGGGACCTTTGGAGTCGGGCGGCGTGGGGCTCTGCGTCTTGGGTCACGTCACCTGTGTACCGTCTCTGAGCAGGGATGCCCACGCCCACGCCACTCCCGGCGGTGCAGCGTGAGTCCTGGGAAGTGATGAGCGCGGGGACTCCCAGAAGTTCTTGGTTTCACGAGGAGGCTGGGGTCCCTCTCCCTTGCCACCCAGAGGGGAGCCGGCCCCGCCCACACCTCGGGGATACCTGGAGTTTACACCGCAGCAGGGTTTGTCCTCGAGAGAGCGATGTTTTCAGACGCACTGGATGGGGTCACCCAGCTTTTGAAAATGAAAAGCTTAGGGTCACTGCAGTTTTCTCTTTCTTTCTTGACGAGAGAGGTGCCGTGGATGTTTGCGGCTAGAACTCCCCATGCCGGCCTTGTAACCGCAGCCCCATACCCTTTCTTCTCCACCTGCCCCCGCCCCCGGCCCCCGCCTCCCTGGGCGCAGACAGAAACCAGAGCCCGCCCCCGGCCCAGGCGATGAAATTTCAGATCAGGAACACATGAGGCTTTGTCTGAAAGGCGGCTGATGGCAGAGAGAGCACTCTGCCAACCCCGTCATCTCTTCCTCCTGGGGGACGCGGTTTGTTTCAGACCTAATGGCCCCGTTTGTGCTTACATATCCGCTTTGTAGCTGCTTCCCGGGAGGGCGGGCACAGTCCGCCCCGGCCCGTCTGATGCGCGGTCCTGTCTCTCTGTGGTAGCGCGGGTTCCCCGATCTGCTTCCGCAGACCTTTGGCCATTAGAATTGTGCCCTGGTTTCTTGCTCTGGCCAGGTGGTTCAGCTGGTCGGAGCGTCGTCCTGTAAACCGAGAGGCCGCCAGTTCAATTCCTGGTTGGGGCACGTGCCTGGGCTGCACGTTCGGTCCCCAGTCGGGATGCGTATGAGAGGCAACTGACAGCTGTTTCTCGCTCACATCGATGTTTCTCTCCCTCTCCCCCTTCCTTCCCCTCTCTCTAAAATCAACAAGCATGTCCTTGAGTAACGATAAAAAAGGAAAAGGAAAAGAAATATACCCTGGTTTCTTAAAGTGGCCTGTGATTTAATTATAGTCTGGCACCTGCCACCCAGAATAGTGACCTCAGAGATGCCCGGCGCGCCCAGCTCTCGCTCCGCCTGCTGGAGGGACAGTGACCGTGAACCTTGCAGAGGCGTTGATGAGAATGTGATGATTGGAAGGCAATAATAATTAATAATAATAATAATAAATGCTGCTGCTGCTTCTTCTTCTCCTTCTTGGCTGAAGTAAATTCACATAACAGAATTAACTGTTTGAAACTGAACAATTCAGAGACAGCTGGTCCACTCAGAATGTTGAGTAACCACCACCTCTGTCTAGTCCCAATACATTTTTGTCTCTCCAAAGCAAGGCCCGTACCCACTAACTAGAAACTCCCCACCCTCGCGCCCACCCCCCGGCAGCCACCAGTCCGCCCACCATCCCTTTGGCTCTGCCTGTCCTGTGTGTTTCATTTAACAGAATCCTACAACATGTGCCCCTTTGTGGCCAGCTTCTCGCACTCCGCGCCATGTTTCCAAGGGTCATCCCCAAGGTCACGTGGGTCAGAGCGCCATTCCTTTTTGTGGCTGAATGACAGTCCGCTCTGTGGATGGACCACATTTCCTCTCCGCGCTGGCGGACGTTGGTGGTGTTCCCACTTACTAGCTCTTACAGGTTACGCCTGTACACGTATTTGTTTGAGGAATGAGTGATTCTTGGGATAAAGGGTCAGTAATGGCATTGTCTCCCCTCAGAGACACGCCCCGGCCCCGTCCTTCCACCGCGGGCTTCCTGCACCAGGTTTCTAAGCGATGGAGATGGTGACGGCGTTGCAATTCACCAGCCTCTGCAGTGAGCTTGGGTCCTTGCTGCCGCCAGCCGTGTTAATAAAATATTCCCTTGCTAGTCCGATACTCAGCGCGGTCACGGAGCTGTGCATAGCTTCCAAACAAGCAAATGGTCATCATTAGACAGATGGATTTTGGTCATGCCCTTGGCCCTGCCACTTACTTGCGGGACAGCGTCAGGTGCGTCACCGAACAGCCTCGGGGCACTCTTAATGGGCGCCCAGAAAGTGAGCATTAAAAATAATCCCCCCCCCCCCCAGCATCCCCGGGAAGAGCACTGAGGTGAGAATGTCAAATGCCAAACACAGCGCCTGGCACGTGCTGAATGCTCACCAGGTGTGGGCTGTGTTCTGACTCTTGTCTTGTAACTGGTCAGGCTTGGGGATGGGACCCAAACATACCCAGTTCTGTCCAGGGCCAGCCGTGAGATTTTGGGGTTTTGTGGTCGAGGATTTGGGGTGATTATAGGGCGGGCACTGGAAGATGATCTGTGTCTTGGGGTGGGGAGGGTCAGCCGTCGCTACCTGTGGAGGGACGTTTCCGTATCAACGCCTGGGGAAGGCGACAGAAGACAGACCGTAGGAGCTGTTTCTCTGCCCTTCCGTATCTTTCACTCTCTGTTGTCTGTCTGTCTCCCCTTCTTGCTCTCTGGCTCCGTCTCCTTTCAGACCCACTGCTGAGTCAGCCTAAACTTTGTCTGACCCACGTGGCTTATCGGTGACACCAATCTTTTCTAAACACAGGCTGAGCTCCAAATCCGCTACAGAAACACCCAGAAGGTCTGTGCGTGGTTATCTCTGAATCGAGTCAAGCCAGGAATTTGGGCCCGTTTTTGTTTTAACCTGATGGTTGTTGGCGTTTGATCAGATACAGGCTGGCCTGGCAAGGCTCTGCTTGTCAAGGCAAAAGGCCCAAAGAATTTCCAAAAGAAATGGAAAGGGATGAATTTTCTCGTGTTGCGTTTACAACAGGTAGTTACAGCCGGCAGAGGCATTGAACTCGTTGGCATGGCAACTCTTTGTAAGGGGGCAGATGGAGGTGGGAATGAGTTGGGAAGGAAGATGCTCGAGGCAGAAAATACTGTTTTTTTCAACCTAACGACCATGCACCCTCTTCCATGTCCCCCTCCCTGGTCCCCCAGATGTGAGTGAACCCTAAGTGGCTGAAGCACACAGGTGGCCCTATCCCCTTTTTTCTGTTTCTGGCTTGGGCAGGGCCAGGTGTCCCAGTCCTGACCAATGATATGTAAGAAGTCTCCTGGGAGCCTCTGGAACAGGGCCCTTGGCTCCCATAAAATGACAAGGAAGAAACGGCTGGATGCTGTGTGTGGTCGTTTGCCCAGAGCTGTGGCAGCCACCTTGAGACCATGAGGATGAGACCGTGAGAACGACCATGAGGATGGCAGTAAGAACGGCTGAGAGGACCTGAGCCCTCGATGGCATCACTGAGGTGTTGAATTAACCATCCCTGAAGCCACCCTACCTCTGGGTGTTTTGTTAGGGGGCGGGGGATGATCGATGTCTTCAACATTGAAACCTTTTCTTTGGACTTCCTGTTACTTGCAGCCGAGGGCACTGCACCTGATACCATGTTCAAAACTCCAAGTCATGCTGGGTAGAAGAAAGAAGTACCCGGGGGGGACACCTGGTTGACCACTTGCGTTCAGGCGGAAGCCCATCCTTAGGACCCACGGCTGCCTGCCTCGCCAGCCTGTGCCTGCTTCCTCCAAGGGAATGAGCGTCTTCACAAGGACCCCTTGGGTGTTTGAGGAGGAGCTGCCCA
>PVJD01016217.1:0-21875 GCA_004026545.1 Mormoops blainvillei | reverse complement strand
AAGCCTTGTCCAGAAGACCTTATTTTTGAAACGGCAGCTGGGTAAACTCAATGGAGTACGATGGCTAGGGTGAAAAATCACTTTTTCCCGGACTAAATTTAAGTCGTGTAAGAGGCATCATTTTTAGTCTTTCTGTAACTCCTCCTCAATCCCCAGTTCACGACTCTGTGTTCTGAAATAGAACACTGGCATCAGACAGGGCAAGTCACTTATGTACTTATTTATTCATTTATTCATTTGTTTATTTATTTTTATTGCATCTGCTGTAGCTTGGCTGCTGAATGCCTGCGTAAGGCCTACTTAAAATTGCTTTCAGACATTATATTTTTCAATTAAGACACAATTCACTACACCCATCAATGATAAGTTATTAGAAAATTTCAAAGGTGTCTTAATACGCAATAGCACATTAACAAATCATCCTTTGCTCAAAAGGACCACCGATCTTGATTTTGAAGTGTCAACCAGAGAATTGTGTAAAAGTGTGACGATTATGTCCACTCCCTTCCCATGTCTGACTGTACAAGTTATATTAAAGTAAATTAAAAGGGCAATATAGGAATATTCCTCTGAATATGCCCCACATTATTAATTTGGGGACAAAGAATCATATTCTTGATGTCAGCTTGCCATAATTTATACTGTTCTTGACAAAAACACAGACTGGGAATAGCTAACATCAGATTTTGGAAGAGAAGTACACGTCATTACAAAGGCTTGTCTTTCTTTCAGATGTGCTGATGCACCCCTGTGTGTACCCAGATGCAGGCAAAGGCGTTATTCTGGTGCATTCTTCTCCTGACAGAAGCTCATCGTGGGGGGGTTTCCATGAGGCAGGAGCTGTTGGGTGTTATTAAAGTAGAATAAGGTTAGTATTGACTGGGGCAAGCGAAGGTCAGAGAGGGGCCTGTCTTTTCCATTGCTGCTCTTTTTCATATGCGTCTAATCATTTCAGGTCCCGATGAGTCCTTTGTGTGTGAAATGCCTGCTTTAAATGTTGTGCTACATCAAGCCAAGGTTCATCTCAAAAAAACGTGCTTTGGAGGCTGTTCCAATTTTGCTGCTGTAAATTTATTATTTAAAGAAAATGCTGTGACATACAATATTTTAGTATCTTAAAAACGCAGGAGGGCTAACACAGAGGGCCACGACGGGATAGGGAGATGAGCAATAACCTTCATGAGCTTTTATTGGATCTGGACTTCCCAGCATGGCCAGAGATCAGAAGGGGTGGACGCTCCCAAAATAACGGAGGGGATCAGAGGAGAGGGCCTTCCGCCTGCAGCGCCCTGCTCCCAGGGCGAGGCCTGCAGCGGGGGCCCCAGGAGGCAGCTGCTGCGGCGCAAGGCCTGACCAAGGGGCCTTTTCTCCTCTGCAATCTCCAGCCGAGGCAGCAGGAGCCTCCAGCTGCACCGCCTCCTTCCAGGCTCCCAGCCCAGAAGTGCGCCCCCACCTCCCATCTCCTTAGCCTGGCAGGGTGTGGCTGGCTATTGTCTCTGGTCCCTTCCCAAATCCCCAGGGGATTTTAAAAAAATGAGTACAGTCTGCTTGGGCCAAGGCCTGGAGTACAGGGGCCTGTGTGTCCTGCAAACTCCGAGGCACAGGGTTGTGATGTCAAACAGCCTGGGCTCCTATCGTCCCAGTCATTTACTCAGGAGAATCTTACTCTTTCTCCGCTTCGGGAGCCTCTTCTGTAAAACTGGATCCTGCCTTGTGATGATGGCACAAGTCACCGACGCAATGCGCACAGTTTGCCTGGCACAGGCCTGCCACAAAGCGAGGGCTCGGTGTTCCCACTCCTTCTTCTTCTCTTCCTCCAGGGCACCTCCCCGGCACTCCCTTCTTTTCCATCTTCTTCCTGTCCTTTAGCCCCAACTTGCTGGGGCCATCAAAACACCCTTGGGGACGGAGATTGGTTTCTTTTGCTTAAAATTTAAGGGTCCTGACCTACGAAGAATGCAGCTCTGTTCCTTTGTCTAGGATTCAGTATCTGACACTGCCAGGTTCCTATCGGCCTCCCCTTGCACGGGGGATTCTCCTCTGGTTCCCTGAAGCCACCTATAACACAACACCTGGAATGGCACTGTGACAGCCCAGGCACTGTCCCTTGGCCGCGATCATTTGTTTGCCAGTGTGTTAATTTCATTTTCATGTGCTTAACGAGCACTTATTAAAGCTTCCTCTGTGCCCTCGGGTTGGGCTCGGGCATCGTCTCTTGCTCTCCGGTTAACATGGCCTTACTCAGGTCCCTGTCGGATGGGCAGATATTTTCCCCCCATTTCCCCATATTCCTTTTAACTCTAGCAACTTTCTGGTCTCATAGACTTAGTTCCTCTTTCATGTGTAACATGCTTCATGGTGGGCTGATCCTGATGCAGACGAATTACTGCAACACAGATGTTTCTCCTGAGGACACAGACGACCTTCCCCCAAGCGTGGATGGGGCTTCTGATGAAACCCTCCAACTCTGCCCATGAAAAGTTGTGTGTCCTTGGCAAGCCGCTTGGTCTCTTCGAGCAGCACTTTTCCCAACAAAATTTAAATTCGAGCTTGTGATGTCCCCTCTCAGGATCTCCTGAGGTTCTCTAGCTCAAGAAGCTCAGGGCGAGAATGTCACTGTGAATATGCTCCCCTGTAATCATGGGTCCCATTTCCCCCTCATTTTAAGGGTTAGGGTAAAGGATGTAACAAAACTTGCCATCTTAACAAGTTTAAGTGTATAGCTCAATGGCATTAAATGCCTTCTCACTGTTGTGCGGCCGTCATCACCCAGGGCTGTTTTCATCTACCCGACTGAAAACTGACACGCCATCATTCTGCGTGCCCCCTTTGCCCAGACTTTGGCAATCACTGGTCCATGTTCTGTCATGATAAGTTTGACTACTATAGAAACCTCATCTAAGTGGAATCGTGCTGTATTTGCCCTTGTTTTTTTGACTGGTTTATTTCATTTTGCATAATTTCCCCAAGATTCATCCAAGTTGTAGCATGTGTCAGAATGTACTTTCTCTTTAAGGCTGAATAATATTCCACTGTATGAATATACAGTGCTGTACTTTCGCATTCATCCATTCGTGGACTTGGACTGCTTTGTGATTAATGCTGCTATGAACATGGGTATGCTGGTATCTCTTCCAGATCCTTCTTTCGATACTTTTGAGTATATGCTAAGAGTGGAATTGCTGGATCATACAGTAACTCTCTGTTTAATTTTTTGAGAAATCCTATGCTGTGGCTGCACCATTTTACATTGCCACCAATAATGCACAAGGGTTTCATTTATCCCAAGACAACACTTGTTATGCTCTGTTTGTTTGTTTCCGCTGCTGTCATTTGCTAGTAGCCATTCTAGTGGGTGTGGCTTGGCATCTCGCTGCACATCGATCTGCATTTCCTAGTGAGTAGTGATGCTGAGCGTCTTGCCATGGGCTAACTGGCCATTTACCCATTCTCTCTGGGACAGCCATTGATTTTGAAAGTTTGTTATCCTCGATCCACAGGTTGGTGGAGTACCTGATGTCACCGATACAAGACATGGTTGGGTCTGGCCCCACTCCTGCCACCTCCCAGCTGTGTGGGCTAGTGTGGTGTGCAGAGCCTCTGTGAGGCTCAGTTTTCTTTTCTGTAAAACAGGGATAAAATCAGCACTTCCCACAGAAGGATGTTGTGAGCTAGTGACCACACGTACAATACTCATCTGTGTCTGCTCCCAGTAAGAACAACAGGCAAGCAGAACAGTTGTTATTATTGTCAAGTCCATCTCCACTGCGACCACAGGGAAGGTAAGTTCCTCCATTACTTTGGTTGGTGACAGTTAACTGGAGTAAGGATGTGTCCTTCCCACCGAAGGAAAGAGCGCTAGACACCTAAGTAAAGAAGAACACTGGCAAAGACTGGGGTGATTTGCCATACAATTTTCACGCTTATAGGATTCTTCTCTCTACCTCGGTCACCCTCCACTCTTCCCTAAAACTGCCAGCACCCAAGGAGGCACACAGTAGAACCTCTCCTGACCACCCCACAGTGTGAGCCAGCGGTGTGAACGAGTCCTCTGGTCTGCTCTTTCCGTAGTGGTTAATTTAGATGAAGTCAGTGTCTGTATGGAACACAACCTTCTGGATGGCTCCCAAAGATGCATCATCCAGGTGTGTTTCCTGTATACATCCAAATAGACACACCTATGAAGCATTCCAAGCCACCTAGGAACGACTAACCGTGTCATAACTATGTACTAGAGAGTGGGAACCATACATGTCTCATCCCTTTTAAACTTGGGACTAACTTGTGAATTAGCTAATGTCCCCATTTTAGAGATCAGGAGACCAAGCCTCATAAAGTGAGTTAACTTGACGGTTTTCGCTCACACTGCTTTTGTAGCAGATTGGGATCTGAGTGTAGCTTCATTTGAGTCTAACTTGCTTATATTCCTCTAGGACGAAGCAGAAAATGCTGTGTTGGTGGGGGGTTATCTGCTGTTTGCCTGCACATTTCACAGTAAGTGGAGGTAATGGAGGTACACATGGATTTTGGGGGAGGACCAAGAATCCAAGATTAACTCTGCTGTTTCCATGAGAGGAAGGAAGTGTTAAATCCCAGTCTAGTGTTAAAGTTAATGACCTGGGTCATAAATGAGTTAGATAGATGAATAACAGTCTTTTTTAAAAAGAGCTCTCTCTCCAACATGTGGCATTATCCTTATTTTTACAGTAAAAAAAATCCCCCTATTTGAAAGTGTAAGTGAAATGCTCTGACATTTGTAAGTGTGATATGCAGAAGATTCAAGAATCCTCCAGTGTTTAAACACCTTTCTAACACATCTTCATAGATGAGGGAACCGAGGCTGAAGGAACAAAGTCAGCCGGTAGGAAAGTGGTAGACCGGCTGGGGGTTCAGATGATCTTTCTGGGGCTCAGAGCATGCAACAATTAATGGCTCTCCTCGGGGTCCTCACGCCATTTGGCTTACTGGTAAGATTTTGGGCCCGGGAATTAATTCAATGCTGGTTCTGACGCCAGTTCCCCGTAATCTACAGGACTTCGCCAAGCCCTGCCACCCCGAGGGACTTCAGTTTTCTCCATCTGGAAAGCAGAAATGACATTGTTTGCCCCACGAGGCTTTTGTGGCCATGAGATTTGATAGCATTTGTGAAAGTGTGTTTTGCCAAGTTTGGCACAAGCTTCATGCTTCTAACAAATGCTTTCATTTCTTTCCCTTTGGATAGTACATTTAACAAATAAAGTGAACCTTACTCCATTTCTCAGGTTAGGATGCCCCAGCCACAGGAGCTGACAGCTTGCATGGCTTTATGTTCAATAAAGAGACACCCGGAAGATTTATCAGCCAGATGTGACAAATGGGCCCTTTCCCTTTCATTAGCTGGTGGCAGCCCATATATTGAAATTACAACCTGTCATCTCTCGATGACCTTTGAGCTATCCATCCTTGTAATTTTCTTAAATGAATATTCCATCTATTGAACATGTACCTGCCAATTTCAGAGATCAATACCATCCTTTTCAGTGGTCATTACAGGAATTTGTAATGTTACCCCTCAGACAGATGCTTGAATCAGAGGAAAGCAATTTGTTCTGTCCAGTGCAAACAGACCTCAGTGTTTTTGTTGGAAAACTCAACCATCTCAGAGAATCAACTTTCTGTAATGAAGAATTCTTAGTGGGAAGGATTCTATGCTCAAAGGGAATTTGAACCAGTCATTTGTATGGTCATTAAATATTTTATTTCTATTTTTTAAACACCTATAATGTGTCAGACTTGGTATTAAGCACAGGGCCTGTAGTCCACACTACCTAGGATATACACACACATTCAATAAACACACATCGCATACATATTATATGTATATACATGCATGCATACATGTGTATATATATGCTAGAACCACTGATTTGCAGAGGTGGCATGCAGATAAAAAACACTACTAAATGACCCAATATATGTCAAAAGAGAGAGATAACTACTGTGCCAGAAGAATACGGAAGAAAAGAGAAAACACTATTTCCACATTGGATATCAAATATGACTTCACAGATTGTGAGGTTTGCGAAGATCTGGACAAATAAATGCACGTGAGAAATCAAAGGGCGGTAAAGAGAGAAGAAGAAGTATAAACACAAAGTGTGACTGAAATAGTAGGCCAACTTGCACAGTATTAATTAAGATCAAGGACTTGGGTCATTAATCTTTGCTGCACTGATACCTTGTGTCAGCACATAGTAGGTGACCATTGAAGTTTATTCAACGAGAGCAGTTGTGGATAGACTAAACAAGGCTTGGGGATGATTAATTTTCTATAATACCATCAGAGTTCCAGGTCTGGTCCCTGGGAAATTTAAAACAAGAAGAGGAGACACAGAGGTATCTATGATGTGGATGTGGACGTCAATCATACACACAGCTCCTGTGCCAAACGTGTGCTTGTCAAAGATCATAAATACTGCATTAATTGCTGCCCTTAGAAATGTATGGTATTTGAATAACAAATATTACTTCATTCCATTTAAAATATGGCCCAAAATTCATTCCTATATTGCAGAGGGGGATCTGCCAAGAAGTCTACCTGCTTCTGGAGGAAGGAGCCCATTTCTGAGCTAGAAATCTGACTGTGGAGCCCAATGATTTGGAAGAGGCTACTTTTATTTCTGGTTAATTTTGAGTTTGTAAAGGCCTCAGGGCTTAAAGGTGCCGAGGTTCTCTATGGCTGACTACGTAAGAATTCATTAGGGAGCACGCGGCAAAGTCCTGAAACAACAGCGCAGCTGGAGGCACGGGGCGGTGGGGGTGGGGGGTTGGGCGGAACCACTCAAGGCCACTCAGCATGTGGCTAGTCCACAAGGAAGCAGACGTGCCTGTACAAAGTCAGACAGTGACCAGGTGAAAACCGATTTTTTCTACACTGCCACAAAACAACAAATCCAAGCTGGGCGCAGTAACACACAATGTCATGACCTGTCCTTCCAACAGTTAGCACGATCAGAAGAAGAAGACAAAACACTTTAGGAACGCAAAAGAGTGAGCAAAAAACGCTGCTGGTTTTGACGGCTTTATATCGCTGACTGGGATGAGCAGAAGGAAAGGGAAGCAGCACTTTGGGAATGACCTTGCAAAGGCACAGGGTTCTGAACGGTCGGATACTTTCATGGTGAGCACCTGGCCCCAGAGGTACTTGAGAAATGCGCATTAAAGGAGTAAATGGATGATAAATGAATGAATGAATGGATATTCATTCAGTATTTTTTAACTTATAAACCTTCATTATTAATTCACATGATATATTATGTCTGCTTGAGTCTTTGAGGAGTTGAACAAATCAATATGTTCTTCGTCTCATTTCCACAAGAATGAAGTTGAGAGGGAGTAGGGGGCTTCCCTGTTCTTTTCCCACTATCCTCACCCCTAGATAGCTCTTCCTGAGGGGGCTGCGAATCTCTGCCTATCACTAAAATCTTGGTGTCTGACAAAGAAAAACTTCCTGTGAATTATAATTTGGATTTCTTTTTTTTTTTTTTAATATAGGGCAGCCGGAATGAAGCTTTGTGGTGGCTGCTTCATTTGGAGGGCATTATTTTTAGCCCTGCAAAGGACCAGTGGCACGAAAACAATTAGGATCTTTTGTCAAGTTAATTAAATTTTACTAAGTGTAGTAATCTCAGTGGGCTTCGTACAGCAGAGGTAAAACTAATTAAAACGCAAATTCTTCCTAGTCTAATAAGGAGTTCTAACTTGGGTAGCTGAGGAATGTTGTGCATACTGAGAGATATTCAAAACTAATTTATAAGGAGATGAGGGCAGAACCTTAAATGGCTCAGTTCTGTGGAAGGCTCACTTGAGAATGCCAATAAGTATGCTAAATTGGAGGCTCCACTTGAAGGAAGGAGAGCAGATTGGCAAAACTTGCTGGGCTGAGGATAAAAATGGTTCCCGCTTAGACAAATGAGGATGGGGAAGCCAGTGAAAATGAGGGATCCAGATTTTATCTGAAAAGCGCTATTTTCTCCCCAGGTTCCTTCTCTTCATTAAATTCTCCCAGGGCAGGCAATTGCTCTTCCTGCAGCAGCCTTTCCTTGGAAAGCTGTGTGGAGCGGCAGTGTTTAGTTCACAGGGTTCAAGTCAGTAGTTAGTCCACACCAAGTCTCCTAGGGCACCGCCCCCTTTTTCTTTTTTTTCCGTTTTTTTTTGAAGATGGGGCCATTGAAAGGTTAAAATGTATAGCCTGTTCTTGAAATGAGCAGAGTATTGAGATGGCGATCCAAAATGGCTCATCCTTGGTCCCTTTTTTCGGAACCCACCGACACGCATTTCTACGCCTTGTCAAATGAATATGAATCTGTGCAGTTGAGAAATTTGAAGTGATGTTTGAATCGCAATGGGCAACCTTCGTATAAACTTGGGCACACTTCAGCTGACATGCTATTACTCTCCCATTGATCGAAAGAGGCACACACCTGCTGACATTTTCCTCATTTCTGTCTCACTTCACACCCTGTGGTCTGGCTCTGGACCTGACAGCCCGCAGATTTTGGCACATGCTGCCAATGCCCTCCTGATCACCAAATCTAATGGCTTTTCTTTGTTGCTACCACCTTCACCCAGATTGGATCATTTGTCACAGAGACCAACCCATCCCCCCGACACACTGCTTTATTTACTTCTGTGATGCTTCTGTGTTATGAACATAGAGGGCCTGTGGGGAGCTGGCGATAGTCAAGCCCCTTCTGAGAGGGGGCTTTTTGCAGTAGGCACATCGGGGTTCTGCTGGGAAACGAGAGGTGGGTGTCTTCACGTGTGAATACCTATGATATAACTGGACTATTTCCTTGTTCTATAATATTTTAATATTTGCATTATGTAAGCAATAGGTGCCTACTACAGAGCTTTCAGGAAGAACAGAAAAATAAGAGGGAGATAAGTTACATTTATTCAAATAATTTCATCATTTTCTTCTTCCCCTCCTCCTACTTTCTAGTTTCCCTTCATGGTCTTAGTGCAATACATGCATCTGTGATGATCTTTGTCATGTAACACTGCAGCCTGAGTGCCTTACCATGCCACTCACAGCATTATCATAAGCAGTTTACTAAAGTGGGAAGAATCTAAACTTCTTTATTTGGTACCTCTGGTTTTAAGTCCTAGTTTCACCCAGCTATGTAATGTTAGGCAAGACTTTCCATGTTTTCTCTTTGCTTATTTTGTTTTCTTTATTTGTTTTATTCTGGATTCCTTGTCTATAAAATAGGTATGATCATTACTGTATCATAAACTTGATAATAGGATGAAACAGGCTAATGTTTAAAACTTGGCTACCTGTTGTTTTTATTGTTGATGGGTAAAACAACTATGGGGCATTTACGCAGTGGAACACTACTTGGTCATAAAAAATAAAAATAAATGTTGAAAAAGATATTATATTATTTTGAATTAACAAATACAGAGTGCAATCACCATGCACAAAAATGAACTCAAAATGGATTAGAGACTGGAGTGAAAGACCTGAAACCAAGAAGCTCCCAGAAGAAAACACAGGCAGTGAGCATCTTGGCACAGGCCTTGGAGATGCTTTTCTTTTGGGATTGACACCAAAAGTAAGGGCAACAAAAGCAAAGATCAACAAGTGGGACTATATCTAACTAAAAGCTTCCTGCACAGCACAAGGAACCATCACAAAATGAAAAAGTAACCCATCAAATGGGAGAAAATATAGCTGACAAGGGGTTAATATCCCACCTACACAAAGAAATACAACTCAGTGGCAAGGAAGTCTGATGTAAAAATGGTCAGAGTATTTGAACAAACATTTTTCCAAAGAAGACATACAAAGGGCCAACTGGTGCATAAAAAGATGCTCAATGTCATTAATCGTCAGGGAAATACAAATCAAAACCAAGACAATGAGATATCACCTCACCCTTGCTAGAATGACTATTAACAGAAAGACAAGACATACTGAGTGTTTGCCAGGATACAGAGAAACGGGAGCCCGTAGGTACCGCTGGTGGGAATATAAATGGGCGCAGCCACTGTGGAGGAAAGTATGGAGGTTTCTCAGAAAATTAAAATACAGAACTACCCTATGATCCAGCAATTTACTTCTGGGTACCTGTCCGAACAACAAATGAAAACAGTAATTCGAAAAGATATATGCCCCACTTTGTTAATTGCAGCATTATTTACCATAGCCGAGATATGGAAAGAGCCCTAAGTCTCCATCAATGGATAAAGAAATTGTGATACAGACATATAATGGAATCTTTTTGCCATATGTGACAACATGGACAGACCTTGAGGGTATTAGGCTAAGTGAAATAGGTCACACAGAAAAAGAAGACAAATACCATATGATCTCACTTATATGTAGAATCTTGAGAAACAAACGAACAACAGCAACCAAAAAGCTATACTCGCAGACGCAGAAAACAGATTGTTGATTGTCAGTGGTGGGGGGTGGCGGAAGGGGTTGAGAGAAGTGGGTGGAGAGAGTCAAAAGGTACAAACTTCCAGTTATAAATAAGTCATGTGGTGGTAACGTACAACGTGGTGACTATAGTTAATAATACTGCTACTTATCTGAAAGTTGTTAACAGAGTAAATCTGAAAATTTTTCACCACGAGAAAAAAATTCTGTAACTGTGTGATGACCAAAGTGAACTAGACATATTATGTGATCATTTCACTATATATAAATATTGAATGGTTATGTTCTATACCTGAAACTAATATAATGCTGTATATCGATTAAGTCTCAATAAACAATAAATAAATAGATAACAAAACTTTCTCTGTTGCAAAAAATAGTACGGTTTGTAATGGCTCACAGTATTTCTTAATGTAGATATTCCGTAATTTACTTAAATTAACTCCTATTGTTAAATATTTAGTTTCCACCTTAGTTTCCTAATATCAATAATTCTAGAACAAACGTCCTCATAGCTTTGTTAATATAATTTTCTGCACAGAGATGTACAAGGTACTCCCTGGAAACCGTGTGCCACTTGCTACTCTAACCAGCCATGTGCGACAGACGGGCTTAGTCTCCTCTTGGTTCCCCTGTTGGCTTGCTGCCCGCGGCCAGAAGAGGGAGGGCCACTCCAGCCCCGCATCCACTGGTCAAGCACGAGGGCCTCACCAAGAGGCTGCCACTCTAGGCTTCCGCCCAAGACTAACAACCCTTCACCCCAACCAGGGTTGACTTACCTGCCTGTCCCAGTGGAGGACACTACACTTTTTACAAGATTCTACAGGCAACTCTGATCAACTGCTTCCAGTTCTTCAGTATCAATTCTCTCTCCTCACTCTAAGTGCTGAATCCACAAAAAGATACCCGTCTGTGTAAAACCATGCCTAAAATCATGGGCAGATGAATGGAGAGATTTCCATTCATTTGTGGGGCATTTAAGAAGACCCGGGCTCTTGTCCTGGGAGGATGAGAAGGCTCAACATGAAAGGGCGCAGCCAAACAGGGAAAACACTTCCATCGCTGTTGAAAATATAAGGAGGTCAAATGCTTTATACGGGGTGCTCATCAGCTCTCCTGGTCGCTGAACATCGCTGCGGTGCAATGTCCTGTCTGCCATCCTAGTCTCTGGGAATACAAGATAAACGCTACAAGCATTTCCCTTTGAAAAACCCACTGCGTGATTGGGTGTGAACCTGCAGAAACAGGCTCACTAATGACACTGTAAGGCAGTAAGAGATCTGGTGGGGGGACACTGGGACACGAAGAGGAGAGGTTAGAAAAGTGGGGAAATAGGAACGCTCTCACTTGAGCGCTTCTCGTCTTTCACATCGAGTGTAAGTTCACCAAGGAGACCGGGAAACCCGGCATTGGGAACAGTCTGGATGACGGGCATGAAGGGGGTGCGTCACCTACAGTTTGTGTGGCCGGCCTGGCTACGGTCTGGAGGCAGAGCAAATGGGGAAACTGCATCACAGGGCAAGGCCCTGAGGCCGTGCTAAAACCCTGGGCTCTCTCGTCCCTGAGCTGAAGGGTTGTTAGAGATTTTGGGGGAGGCTGCTTTGTCAATCAGTGGCTGTATTTTCTGGGATACGTCTCTGAGCCTTGGCGACTCTGGTGAAGGTGAGGGCTCGGCTCGCTGATCTAAAATTATGGGAAAAGGCACTGCTGTCTATCCCAGCACATCGCCTGGCGGGTGAATCATGTGACGGACTGTAAAATAAGTGAAAGCAAAGCTAAGTGCAGGCAATGTTCCCTTCCAAGAGCGTAGCACGAAGGGGAGAATCCCATGGGAGCAGCCATCAGAGGCTTTTAATTATTGCAGGGCAATAAGCTAATTACTATGTTTTATCTTTTTCCTTCATAGAACTCCAAACTGAGTGAGTAAACCTGAAAAGTTAATTCAGGCACAGGAACGAACAAAACCCCCACCCCCCGGAACACAACCCATGAAAGAGACATGTTAAGGCCTCCAACTCTGCAGGTTATAACTCTGCTTTCCTTCCCCAAGCCCAACACCCCTTCGTTTGTGCTCAGGTGCACTGGGACTGCTGTGGAAACCGGGGTGCAGAAACCCTGTTCAGAGTCAGGGTTCTTGTGTGGTATCCATTTCTACAAAGCACGAGTTCTAGCTCTGCCTCTGTGACCTAGGTAAGTCACTTGGCCTGTTTTAGACTCAGTCTCCCCATGTGGATTTGATGGATTGGATTCAATATATAGTGCCTAATATTTGACTCATTAGCCACTTGTAGCCTTTCTAACCCTGGGGGCACTAATGAGTGCGGCTATTTGGAATCCTATGGCTCTAATGCCTCTTTTTATAACAAATATTTTATCACATTCCCTTTATTATCCTGAAATGAAATTCATAGATAATATAAACCCTCTACACACATAATTTTTTAAAAAATCAATGCAATGCCCTAATTGTAATACAGAAAAGAAATTAAAGACAGTAGCTTATAATAAAGGAATAATTATTTGCCATGAGTTAAATATTAATGTTGTAATACTAATGACTATTTTCCATGAGTCACCGTAATGTCTAATATGACATTAGAAGAAAATATAATGAAGGAGTAAGATCCCCACATCCGTACACAAAATCACCATGGCTAAAAACATGAACTAAAATAGATGTTGCCCTGGCTGGTGTGGCTCAGTGGATTGAGTGCCGGCCTACAAACCAAAGGGTTACCAGTTCGATTCCCAGTCAGGGCACATGCCTGGGTTGCGGGTTGGGTCCCCTGTAGGGGACACGCAAGAGGCAACTACCCATTGAAATTTCTCTTTCTCTCCTTCTCCTTCCCTTCTCCTCTCTAAAAATAAATAAATAAATTCTTTTAAAAAATAGATGTACTATATAGGCAGCGTATATGACAGGAAGAGTATTCTTGTAACTCTAAACAATTCTTGATAAGATTTAAAAAAAATCTCTTTCTCTATTTACATAGAAATTGTATTTCTGAAAAATTTAGTGCAGTTTTAAGCAATGAGACCAATTCCACAGACATATATGAAAAATGGACTTGAAACTAAGTACACATGATTACAAAGAGTTTTCAATCTACCTGAACACTGGTGGGCTTTCAAAGGTCTTACAGAATGCAAGGCAATTTTCATCTGTATAGGACTGTTCTTGCGTTGCACTTCTTATTTCCACCCACCGCAATACCAATATACTCCCACCTCCATCATTATTAAACACACTCTCTGCCGTGCCGTATTCCCCCCTCATCCACGGAGGCAAGTTTGAAGGCCCCCAGGGGATACCTAGAATCACAGAAAGCACCAAACCCTATCATATACCTGGTTTTTCCTCTACAGGCATGCCTATGATAAAGTCTGATATACAAATTAGGCACAGGAAGAGATGAACAATAACTAATAATGAAATAGAACCGTTACAACAATATATAGTAATAAGACTTACGTGAGTGTGGTCGCGCTCTCTCTAAACACGCCACTGCGCAGTATTTGCCCTTCTGCTTCAAGGAAGCACTTTACAGAGCCTCCTAACATATCTGAAGGGCAGCATCACTGCTTTTGGAGCCCCGGGGCCATTACTAAGAAAAAGAAGGGTGACTTGAACACAAGCACTAGGACCTGAGACAGTCGATGTGACAACTCTCAGGCGGCTACTAGGTGGCCTGGGCAGGGAGTGTGTGCAGCGTGGAGATGCTGGGCAAACGGAAGGTTGGCATTGGGATGGGACAGAGTGGATGGCACGAGATTTTATCATGTTCTTGTACATGGGACAGAATGGTGTGGAATTAAAACAGAGGAACTGTTCACTTCTGGAGTTCCCATTTAACATTTTTGGACCACCACTGCTGATGGGTAACTGAAACCTCAGAAAGCGAAACCGCAGGTAAGGGGGGACCTGTACTCTCTCGGGTCAGTGCAGCTCTTGTGCTAATCATTACTTAGGTTATTACTTCTGAAGTTGAGGGTCTTAAATTCCATAATGGTAAGCATTCTAAAGGGTTTCTGACCCATGGGAAATTTACTTTTTTCAAAAAAAGATTTTATTTATTTATTTTTTAGAGAGAGGGAAGGGAGGGAGAAAGAGAGGGAGAGAGTGGCAATGTGTGGTTGCCACTCGTGTGCCCCCCAACTGGGGACCTGGCCCTCTACCCAGGCATGTGCTCTGACTAGGAATCGAACCGGTGATGCTCTGGTTTGCAGGCGGGCACACAATCCACTGAGCCACACCAGCCAGGGTGGTAAATTTACTCTTTAATGTCCCCCAGAACTTATATGTTGCAGTTCTAACCCCCAGTACAGCAGGGTATGATTGTATTTAGATATAGAGTCCTTAAAGAGGTAAGTAAGTTATAACGAGGTCATTAGGGTGGGCTCCACTCCAATGTGGCTGGTGCACTTATAAGAAGAAGAGACTGGGCACAGACACACACCAGCGGAAGACCACGTGAAGACACAGGGAGAAGGTGACCATGTATCTACAAGCCCAAAAGGGAGGTCTCAGAAGAAACCAGCCCTGCCGACACCTTGGTCTCAGACATCTGCAGTCTTCAGAATTGTGGGAAAATAAATGTCTGCTATAAAAGACATGCATCTCTGGCATTTTGTTATGCAGGCTTGGCAAACTAATACACCTACTCTTCTCCTTCTGCTAGGAATACTGTTGCAACTGTAACTATTATTACTACTTTTGCAATCACTATTATCACGCCCCTCCACACAAAGAGTAATATTTGTTGAACTCTGTGTCACCTTTATGATGCATCTTCCTCCCCATGACCAGCAGATAAGCACAGCCTCTGCACCAGCCACTCAGCTATGAGGTGGCAGCACAGTCTTCAGGCCCAAATACAGCCTGACTCCAAAGCCCACGATCTCTACCTCTATACCATATTTTCCCTCTGTCTCAGGTAAATCACACTTGAGATGCACCGAATGTTTGGATCACAAGTCCAAAGCCACTTGGGCCATGGTTAGGGGTCACACATATATGTATTCTGACTGTGAGGAACTTGTTAGCGGAACTTGGCCAACTGCCATAACTCTGAGATGGTAGGCATTTATATATCACTTATGAGGTCTGTACGGAAAAGTCCAGCCATTGTTAATATAACAAGAATGGTTTGCCCAATGGTGATGTAACCTGGCAGCCAAGGAGAGTGGACTGGAATGCCCACGAGTGAACAATGACGGCTTCGCTGTACTAGTCAGTGGGGGTGGTAGATGCTGTTGAGTGAGCAAATGTACTGTGTGGCCATCAAAATGACTGAGCAAGAAGAGTGACAAATCTGCATCAAATTTCACGTTAAACTTGAACATTCGTCTGTAGAAACTATTCAGATGATTCAGAAGGCCACAACTATGGGCAACCGGTGACTGGCAGCTTCATCACGACAATGTACCTGCTCATGCATCACATCTTGTGCAGTTTTTTTGTGAAATATCAAATCACCCAGATGACTCAGCTCCCTTGCAGCCCATATTTGGCACCCTGAGACTTCTGGCTTTCCCCAAAACTAAAATCACCTTTGAAAGGCAAGAGATTTCAGGCCATCGTTGAGATTCAGGAAAATGTTATGGGGCAGCTGATGGTTATTGAGAGAACTGTGTGAGATCCCAAGGTGCCTGCTTTGAAGGGGACTGAGGTATCATTGTCCTATGTACAATGTTTCTTGTATCTTGTATCTTCTTCAATAAATTTCTTTATTTTTCATAGTATATGGCTGGATACCTTCTGGACAGACCTTGTATGTTAGAGGTGGTATTGTATAGTGGGTAAGACCATTAATTTCAGAATCAGATTGTCTGGGATCAAATCCCAGCTCTGTCACTTACAAGGAAAGTATCTTAGCTTCTCTGCATCTCAGTTTCCTCATCTGTGAAGTGATAGTTCCCATCTCATAGGTTTATACTGTAGCTGATGTGAGGTAACTCCCATAAGGAGCTTAGAGCAGTGTTACAAAATGCCATCTCACTAGTCCTTAACAGCAGTCCAGAGCATTTTAGCCTCTGACACTCAAATCAGAGCCCAGGGAGGTTTTGTGATTTTCTCAAGGTCACAGAGCCAATAAATGATAGACCCGTGCGACGCCCGGTTCTTATTCTTTCCAAATGTTGTATTCCTTTTCTCAAATAATTCTGAAGTTCTTCTACATTAAAACAAAACAAAACAAAACAAAACTGTCCCTTATCCACTCTTCAAACAAGCTCTATTCTTCCTGCCGAATAATACACGTATCTCTTTCATGGCAAGGAAGGTTATAATATCAAGCCCTGAGATTCTGTGCCTTATGGCTGTTTTCCATTCTGCTTGAGAAAAATAGCAAAATGCTCGTGGGTTAGTTTATTCATTGAAACCAGAAATAGATTCCTGCAACATACCATTTGATATGCCCTACAAAATGTGCAGGTATAAAAGGAAAAATGTAATCTATCACTTAGGTTTTTCTTTTGCTATTTGGTGCCAACTGCTTGAAGATAATTAGAACATCTATATGCTCAACAGGGAGAAAATAT
Source organism: Mormoops blainvillei (assembly GCA_004026545.1). Taxonomy (NCBI): domain Eukaryota; kingdom Metazoa; phylum Chordata; class Mammalia; order Chiroptera; family Mormoopidae; genus Mormoops; species Mormoops blainvillei. The sequence continues at coordinate 4,906 of PVJD01016217.1, read as the reverse complement.
CTGGAAAAAGCCCATATATTTTACTTTCTACTCAGATGCTACAGCAGCATGTGGACATACTCAGGTCTTTAAAGAAGTTAAAGCCTTTACCTTAATCTGAAGGTCATGTTGCAGACGGAACTCGGCCACATCCATCCCAGAGCATGGGCAGTCGCTGTATTTCGATTACATGCAGAAACTGTCTCCATCCACTGCCCCCACCACCGATACACCATCAGATTAAAACCAGCATCAATTTGCGTTTTTGCTCTACTTCACTCTAAGTTCTGTGAATATTGATGGAAATTTCTCTGTTGGATGGTTGGCTGCTTAAATTCATCGGCTGTCCCTCGCATGGAGTCATTCAGGCAATTAAAGCTGCGCATGTGCCCACTCAAACAGGGGCCAGGTGAAGGTCATGGGCATGCAGGCAGGACATGTGTCTAAAGATCAAACCCATGAAACATGATCAAATACCACTCAGATCAATAATTGTGAATATATTATAGGTGACACAGGGGCACCTTGAGAATAGAACAGCTAGTGACCAGGAAAACAGACTGGTAGACGGGGGAGGAAAAGCCATCCTAGGCATGAGGAGATTTGTCTGCGGCTAAACTGCTTAACACCCAGGGTGTGCCCTCAGTCGCCTACTATTGTACAGTGCAAATGCCCTCTCGTGACATACACACACTGTGTCACCAGCTGCAAGTCGTGTCAACTGGCACAGCTTTCCTGGAAAGGCTTCTGGCAACATGAACCGGAAACCTTAATGGTATCAGTTCATGACGCTGGATGCCATGTATAAGTGGAACTGTAATTCCACTTACAAAGAGTAATACATAAACAAATGTGGGGTGATACATGCGGACATGATACTCATCAAAATAGTATGTGTTACCGACCCAAATCCAAAACCCAGCATGGTAAAGTTGGCTATGTTACATCTGTGACATGGCCTACTTGTCTGCTATTGAAGATTAGAGTGTAAAAACCTTTAGTAACATGGGATAATAGTCACTGTGCCATCCAAATTGTGTGCGAGTGTGCATAATAGAGGAAAAGTGACCTCAGAAATTAACAGTGACTCTGTGGTGGAGTGCTGGTTTCGCTTTTTGTTTTATTAAATTTGTTTCCTAAAGTTAACTCCACTGAGCAGGAAAAGTATGGCAGGTGTTCTTTGGGGATCCCTCTGCTTTAATGTGGAGGCTCTTGGTGGACTGTGGGTGGGCTGGAGTCCTGGGGTTGCCCCAGAAACCCCACATGCTGCTGTTTTATCTGGGTCTCAGCACCCTTGTCCTGTTATCAGAGGTTGCTTTCTGATGGACCCCTGGGAGGTCATGGACACTCACCCCTCCACGGAAGGGAGTCAGGAGTGACATCGGGATGTGGCCCTGGCTGCGCCAGGCACACCTGTGTCCGTGTTTGTGAAAATCTCTAGTAAAGGCCGTCTTTTACCAGGTGTCTGTGCTGTGTAGTGTGGTAGGTGCTTTTGATGTCTTGATTCATAAGCTGCTGAGGTTCAGAGGTGGGGTCCACAGGTGAGGCAGGCAAGATGCTGGGGCGAAAAACTTAAGGAAAATCTCAAGGTCATGCTTATTTCCTTAAAGGTCGCACCTGAGCTGCCTCCCCTTACACCACCTGGTCCTGCTGCTCAGAGGAGGGAGACGACTTGCTCAAAGTCATGGTGCTGGCAAGAGGTTGAGCTTAGGGTTAACTGCAAATCCAACTGATTCTGAACCTCATGTCTTTTCCATTATATTAGTCTGTAGACTTTTAAAAACCTAGTGTATTATAAGAACAAAGGGCACTTTTATTTGTGTGCGCGCACCATGGTGCAGAATTCTTCATATTTAAAGGCATAAAGAGATCATATATTTGATAAAACAGCAAGTGCCACGGTCAAATACGAGCCATCTCCCTCATTTCAGTGGTGGGCACTGTCAGGCACATCCTGGGTTTCAACCAGAAACTGACACACATGGAAAACAGCCACGTGGTCAAGGAAATATGGGACACAAATGGCTCTCCCAGCAGTTCATGGATTCTGTCATTCTGTCATCGGCACTCAAGAATGAGGCAATCAGACATGCACCTTCCCCAGCTGAGCCGAGCTCTGAGTTCACAGAACTGTCCAGGCCACTGGGCAACCAGACAGCTGCTCCCTCCTGGGCCAAACCACAGTGTGGCAGGAATGAAGGAAAAAAGGTTTCTAGTCAAATTTATTTTATGATGGAAATATAATCAGCTTAGCAGAATCTCAGTGCTTAAAAGAAGACTGTCGTCTCTTTCCTGTTTAGGGTGGTGTTCCAACACCTGGCAAACAGAGCCCACCCTTTCAATTCTACTTTATATTCTCTGAGGCAATTTTACACTAATGGTTTAATTTTCTTATACCTAAGAAATAGAGGGGGGTCTATTTTACAAGGGTATCCAAATAGAGAAATACCCAAAGCATCTGTGCAGAAACAGAGGATCGCAAAAAAAAAAAAAAAAAAAAAAAAACCCAACAAAAAACAATAAAACCCCTCCCAGAGTGCTTTAAAAAAAGAAAAAAAGTCATTCATGCATTTAGGGAACATTTATTAAGCACTTATATGCCAGGTGCTAGGTGTGGGCGGCATGACTTCATTCTCTCTTTCCCATACACAGTGAGGTCATTACTTATCCCTGTCCTTTTACTGATGAGGAAACTGAGACTTATGGAGGTTATATGTTTCGCCAACCATTACAGTCAGTACGCATTAAAACTATGATTCAAAACTGCACCTGGTGTTCTCTCTTGCTGCCTTCCAAATACTGGTACAAGTGAATTGAATTTAATTGAATTATGGCGCGGCACACGCAAGTGATTAATACATGCTGGCTGAATGAATGGTTAGTGACTGTATTTATACCTTGTATCCATAAATTTAATATATTTTGTGCCAAGGGAGATGCCTCAATGGGAAGATGACAGTTAACAAGGTCATTTTCTGATATGGAAAGTACATCGATGTGCATGTGCCTCCCGCATTTAATTTCCCCGCTGCTTCTGAAAACGGAGAGTTGCCGGGCGACCGAGAGGCACTGCTCTTTGTTATCGGAAGGCGCCGTATCGTCTCTGCTGCATACAGTGCAGAATGAAGAGGCGAGATTAATCCCCCTGGAAATTTGCTCACACCTCCCTAGGAACGGAAAAGGCTAAGGCAGCCAGGGAAACCGTCCCCCCGACTCCCCGCTGGCCCGTGAATTCTGATAACCCGCTTCCTGGCCCTTGGTTTCCTTGCCTGTGAGGTGAAGGGCCGGCATTCAAGCCTTTCTCAGATTATCTCCACTCCTAAAGTCTCACGCCATCTTTCATATCCTTAATATTTAAGGATTGATAACGGGTGCTCTGGCCTTACCCCAACCTTTTTCACCCATGAGACTAGGCTCTTGGGGAAAAAAAATGAGTTTGAATTTTCACCTAGTATTTACGGTGCACATTTTCATTGAGAATGTGGTGGAGGGATCAGCAGATGCTCTGAGAGGACCCCAGCTCGGTCGAGTCTTCTCGAGATTGTCTGCCTACCATGTAGTCACATTATCTATCCTTCCTCTGCTCAAGCTGCTATCACCCTTCCATGGCCCCCCACTGGCTACAGAGACATGATACATCCTCATGGCCCGAGGGGCCTATTACGGTCTAACCCACCGACTGCTTCGTCCTCAGCTCGTATTACTCATATCGCAGAGCCTTTGCATTTGCTGCCTCTTTTGCTAGAACACGTTCATCCACATGCGCTACATAGGCATTGCCTGCTTAACGCCTATTCCTTCAGATCTCCATGCAGTCGTTCCTGTTCATTCATAGTTGTTCTTATTGGTTTCTTAGTCATGTCTTCTCGGAACCCTTGGTCAGCTTCTCCCCTGACCATCTTTCTATAAGCAGGCTGTTTTGTTATGTTTTTTAACGTAGATTTTGGGGGTTGTGTTACTTAAATACTCATCTGCCCCTTTAGATTGTGACAGGGTTTGCTCAATATACCATTCCCAGTGCCCAGCACGGTCCTGGGCACAGAGTGGGCACTTACACATTTGCTTAGAGAACGAATACGCGGAATATAGCACTGTGGTCTGGCGTTAGGTGAAGTGTTCAGACTGTCGGCGCGTTTTGCTGGACAGCCGTGGTGTGATGTCGTGGCACTAGATCTGGTGTCAGAAGAAGAGCGTGCGGTAAGGAAAGCGCTCCCTCTGACGATCGGAGTCCAGCTAGACAGTTGGTGTAAAGGTCTCTGTCCCTCTGTCTTGTTCTCCTGAGAGGGATCGTCACTACCCCTCCCAGGGTTTTGTGAGGACTAGTGAAAAAGGGGACTCTTACAGATAAGAAGCCTTGTTGGAATCTCAGGCACTGCTCCCTTTTTAAAAATTTTTCTCTAAGGATAATTGTGATCCTGATTGGCTTATAAGAGCAATGCACACAGAGCACCCTTTTGGAGTAGAGACAATGATGATCTTACTAAAATGTTAATTGTTTGCCAGGTTACAGAATGTTCTAAAACCACCACAATCACCTAAGTATGCGGTCCTCCCTCCTAAGTCCCAGAAGGATTTTGATTTCTTTTGGAATTTCATTTATATGTTGCTAGAATGCTATGTGGTTCAGCTCCAGAGGAAAATAATGTCCCTTATAAATGATGACTTGCTGCCACACATTAGACACAGAAAATGGCATCCATGGTAATGTGCAATGTCTTTGCACTGTGAAAGAAGAGTCAGGTTTAATTCTATTTCCAATCCAAATAATTTACTAAAGTTACCTTGTGAACTGATAACACTGCTATTGAATTGAAAGAACGTATGCATGAAGGCGTGACTGCATTACCTTATAATCCCCCCCACCCACCCCCCCCGCCCCCCCGGCCAACGGCTAATCTGAATGGGTATTTAAGAGGAAGACTAACGA
>PVJD01016216.1:0-21895 GCA_004026545.1 Mormoops blainvillei | reverse complement strand
TTTTTTTGTATATGTCATAATAATTTCTTTCTATTAATGATCTGAGGAAAAGAGATAGATGTTTTTAAATATAATTAAAATTTTGAAATGAAATCCACTAAGGATTTATATATTTTCAAAATATATTTGGTGTTAAAGTAATGGTATGTTAATAAGTATATTATACAAAAGCATTTCTTTCCTACTATAAAAGAAAAAAGCCTATGTTCATGACATATATAATGATAAATATTCATTTCTTATTTATGAGAAGTAGACTTGATTTTCTGATATGCTGTTTGTATAAACTTTATCTGGGAACATCTTGCTCCTCATATCATTTTTTTGGGGGGGGTGATTATTTGAAAAATAAAATCCACACCCAATGAACTGAATAAGGAAACAATTCCTAAGAATATGTGTAATGGCTGTTCATAATACTGCACAGCTGTTATTTTATTTAAATATCACAATTTTAAAGGGACACCGTCGTCCTGGGACATACGATGCATGCATGTTGTATAGCTGTTCTAGAAAGAGTCAAAGCAAATCCCATTTTTATGGCTTCAGATTTTAAATCCCAGAGAGACTTTACAGAAAGAGACTGACAAGAGGGACAGGTGGATATTGGTTCCAACTTGGTGACAAGTTTTCAACCTCAGCTGCATTCTTACAACAGGGGAGTGAAGAGCAGCTGGCGGCCTGGGAGCCACTGTTGTACAGATGGAATTCTTGGGGCAGAGAGAAGAATGTTCTATCTGGCTCCCCATGCTTTATGAACAAAGAGCACAACTTAAGAGATTGAAGCTACTGTTTGATCTAAATGGTGGAGCTTTACGCCTCTTGCCTCCCTCACATCTTTTGTATTATAAGCCTAGTGATTTATGTTTAGAAAAGTAGGTAAAGTGTCCCAATTTATCGTTAGTCAATGACTTCCCTGAACTCTATGCATTCTTGTAAGGCCCACCCCTCACATTTGTGAGATTTAGGGCAAGAATATAAATAGAGGCCCCCACATTACATATCTACATATTTCTAAATTTTAGGGCAAATGAACAAACTGTTAAGTAGGAGCTCTTCTTTCTCCTAACTTGGCCTTTCCTACCAGAGCATGAGGATGTGAAAGGAGCCCATTCTCTCCCTCGGCTGGCTCTGTCTCACACTGTAAGTGTCCACACACTTGTGGACACCCCAACTCACATAGCCTGGCTCCATCCACACCCCCTTGCAGATAGCCATCCCCTGGTCACCCTTAGGAAGCAGGTTGAGGATTATTAGGGCAAGGTGTTCTGAGGCCCTAGAATCAGAAAGTGGCCCGGAGGGGAAAGCTCAGGCTCTGTGAGGGCACATCCCCTTGGCTTGCAACACGGGCAGAGGAGGGCTGGAGTGGGGGTCTGAATGGGGCACCTAACAGCACGGGGCTCGGGACAAGGGTTCTTTCACCGGGCCTCAGGACAATGCTTTTCTTTCAAACCTCAAAGTATGTAATACTGTTCCTACTATGGCCAGAGAGGGAGAAGCCTTTGTGGTTAAATTCTCAGTTCCCCATTTAATTAAGAATGGTTAAAGCCAGCTATTATTTACCTGGTGTTTATGACCCATCTGCTCTCAAACTAGGAATGATTTCATTGAGGATAAGGTAAACTCTTTACTGCTGCATATAAAATAGGAAACCCGGTGGTTCGACGTGGAGATCATTCTTGCCCTACATTTCTGTAGCCTTTGGAGGGGTGACTGCAAATGTGGAATGATGTCCTTGTAGCTAGTTCTATTTGACAGGACTCTGGTCTGAAAGGTAAATGGCAACCATTATTCTAATCCTATAAATAAAGGAACTTGGAAAAACCTTTCACCTTATGGTTACTTCAAATACACAATAAACTAAGGAAGGAACTAGTAGCAGATGCAAAAGTTCCACCTGTGCTTAGAACTCAGAGAAAGATGAGTTGAGATAGAACACAGAACAAAAAAGCTCTTAATAGTATTGCCTCTTGATATATCTTTCAGAAACGTAAAAGAAAGAACAGAGGAAGGAATCCCCATTTGCATTATTCACAGAATTACTCATAAATTAATGGCATGGTGTAGGTGGAAAACCCCACGTAGTGTGAGTAGGAAAGCTAATGTTACATAAATTTTTACTTTAAGGTCCAGGGGGACCCAGCCAAGTGGAAAAATAGCTGAGTTATGGTGGAAACCAGTCACCTTATTAAAACTGAACAACCAGGTGTTTAGGAAAAGAATGGTATGAGAGACTGGTTTCTTTCCTGCTGAACACAACCATTCACTGTGAACACAGAGAAAAGGAATCTTTGTTACGAGGTTTTTTACGAGAATTACCAGAAACTTTGCTACAAATATAGAGGAAGATAAAAATGTGTGTATGTAAATGTTTAAAAACTAACCTGTGTCACAAGTCCATTTTGAGTTTCATGATATAGCCAAGGAGAGTGACATTTTGAGCTATAATTATGCTATATTCTCTGGAACACTCTTAGCCTGGTGTTTGTTTCAGCCCATAGTCTATAGCAATTCAAACTGGGTTAAGTTTGTAGAGGTGTATGATATATTCATTTTTTCCCATGTGGTTTTTTAAAAGAAAAATGAAAAATGAATGGATATAGATCATTTTCATTCCAAAAATAAAAAGTATTTGGTGAGCCCTGACTCATGTGCTCAGTGAATTGAGTGCTGGCCTGTGAACCAAAGGGTTGCTGGTTCGACTCCCAGTCTAGGGGGCATGCCTGGGTTTCAGGCCAGGTCCCAGTAAAGGGCACGTGAGAGGCAACTACATATTGATGTTTCCCTCTCTCCCTCCCTTCCCCTCTCTAAAAATAAATCAATTAATTAATTTAAAAAAATCTTTGGTGAATGTTAGGACAGTGGATGAGAGGCTCAGAGTACAAAATCGTAGATCTTGGCTTTAAAAAAAATATTACCAAAAATACTAATAAAATTGGGTCCAAAAAATAGAAATATTTACATTCATAAATATAAAATAAATCTTCTCGAGTGTCCTCCTATTGCTTTGTGGATAAAAACCATGTATCAGTTGGCGGCTCCCCATCTATCCAGCCTCATCTCGCAAATCTCTCCCCTTGCCCTGTGCTAACCACGTTGGCTTTCTCCTTGTCCCAATATCACACTCTTTTCTCTCTCATTCATGGTGATTGATTTTCTTCCTTCTCTTGGTTAACTCCTTCTCTTTCTAGTCTCAACTTAAATGTTATTTTCCCTGGAACTTTTCTCCATTTTACCAGACTGGTTAAGTCTTCCTATTGAACACTTCATTAAATTTTTCCTTCTGTGCAGAAGTAAAAATTTATATAATAGAATGACCCAGACCTCTTCCTCCTCAGCTGCTAAAGAGTGTGCTACATTCCACTCTCCCACTTTCGCGGAGAATTTTGGGATATTGTGGGCGGGAGTGGGGGTGGGGAAGAAACCAGGAGTGGGAAACGGAGAACAAGAAGAAGTGGCTGATGTGGCCTCAGGCCAGGGAATGAGCTGGTCTGTGGCTCCAAGGAGTGAGGCCAGTGACAGAGGAGATAGAATTTGTGGAAGTGTCATGAGGATAAGCATTTCCTTCCTGTTGTTGTGATGGAATTACCTGTTAGTTCCTGGACTAGTGTTTTTGCAACAATGCTGAGAGTGGATCACATGTGTCTGGGTGTGAACAACACTTCTTGGGGTGAGTCATGTTCGTAATTGTTCAGTTGTTTGTTTTACGCTTCTCTGGTCCTCCTCTCCCCACAAGACCACAGGCAGGGCTCGGGTCTGTGTTGTTCATACCTAAATCCTCAGGGCAGAGGACAAGATCTGTCCCATGGTAAATGCTCAATAAGTGATAACGGAAGGGATGAATGAATAAATGAATGTGTCAATCCATTCTGGTTTCGATTTCTAACCTGTAAATATCACCTTGGCCTTAGTGATGAAATCATGCTCTCCTCAAAGTTCTCTAGAAGAAGGTGTTCTGAGTTGGCTTCCAAATGCCTATAATTAGAAATTTTTAAAATAAGTTATTTTCATTTTCCTCACCACATTCCTTTGATTTTAATATTCAGGCCCAGGGATTGAATATTAATAGGATTCTTATAATTGAAATGAAACTCACCAAATCCTTGTTATTTTCAAAATATATTAAAATATTTGCTGAAATAGCTGTATCTAGGTTTACCTGTTTGCTGACTTTCTCTTTATTGACGAGAAAGACAAAGCGAGGGAGTACATGTAATGGCTGCCACTTACTGAGAACTTCCTCTAGGGCTGGCAGTGTATTATTTCCTCCATACAGGTTATATCTTTTTAAAGACACACATAATATTTTAAGGTAGGTGTTAGTTCCCAATTTTACTGGTAAGGAAACTAAGATGGAGTAGCTTGCCTGGGGCTCCAAAGTTAAATTGTGGAGCTGGGGTTTCGAACTCAGGTCTGCTGATTCCAAAGCTAACGCTGGTAAGCAACAACATCCATTCTGTAATTTTGAGCAATAACCTACTAAATTTATTTATTTATTAAAAATAATGTTTACTTATTGATTTTAGGGGGAGGGTCAGGAGGAGGACAGAGAGAGATATCTATTTGTTTCACTTATTTATGAATTCATTTGTTGATTCTTGTATGTGCCCTGACGCGGGATTGAACCTGCAACCTTGGCGTAACAGGACAACGTTCTCACAAACTGAGACACCTAGCCAGAGCCCTGAATTTACTAAAAGTTTATTGGGCTTATAATTATGACAGCAAGTCTGAGTCCACAGTCCTGCTCTGCCTTCTCTTTCCAGAGATCAGCTCCATTCATCCTGCCTCTCATCCACGTGACCAATTCTGGGACTTGACTGCTATTTACTATGGTGCTAGATATAGACAATGCATGGTTAATGTACTTCACAAGGAGCCTCATGTTAGTTCAGTAACTTGACAGAATTTTAAAATAGCACACACACACACACACAAACCTCGCTTTCTTCCAAAAATCCTGGTTGTCACTTCAGTCCACCAGCTATTCCTCTGGATCAGTTACCTGTTGACCTTTGTTTTCACTAAAAATCCAGTTTGGCTTTTGCACTTTCATCCTCTGCATGTCAGCCTTCTGTGACCATCTAGAGCATCTAGAAAATGTTCTTGCCGCAGAAAGGATCGCCCCGTCGTCTTCTTAAAACTCATGGCGCAAAATATATAAATTGAAGGCAGTCACAAGTTGGCCCTATGAAAAGAATTTCTTATGGTTTTATGTACATGTACACACACACACACACACACACACACACACAAACACATTCAGGGTCAGTTCTCATTCTTTGTGGTAGTTATGTTTTATAAAGATACCACAAACACTGAATTAGTGAATATTGAGCCTGGGGAAATACAGGGTTAGGTTCCTGTGAGCCTCTGGTCACAACATTTTCACCAACTAACCAAAACATAACCTTGTATATGTGTCTTTCTGTTTAAAGATGCTTTATTTAATATATAATTGACTTACTAACATGGAACTCATGGCCAACATCACTGTAATTCATGCCTCAATAAAGCTTATCTAATACAAGTATTTTCACCGTAAGGCACATAACTGCCTGCTTGCACTTGGGAACACTAGGCGGCACTCAGGCCTTGTGCTTTGGGGTCATTTTAAACAGCAAAATCTCCAAGAAACAACACAAAGATGTAAAAAATTAAGCAGACTGAGAAAGGGACACTTATTTATGGCTTGAGAGCCAAAACGTTAAGTCCGAGTGTCAGTTTATTCGACTCAGCAGGAAACGTGCGTGTCAAGAGACTCAAAATTTCCTCCACTCTGCTTGTCGGCAAATACTGATTTGGGGGTTACAAATGAATTTTAATGAGCAGATGAATTTGAAAATATGGAATCCAGGAATAGTGAAGGGCAGCTATATACATATTTACTATTAATTATTTTTTGTTGAGTACTTACTAACGACAGTAATTATTTTAGGTTTTTAAAGTGTGTTGTATGAACTTAGGCCCTGGCCGGGTAGCTCAGCTGACTGGGACATCATCCCAATATGCCAAGGTTATCGGTTGGATTCCTGGTCAGGGACCATACAAGAATCAATTAATAAATGCATAAATAAGTGGAACAACAAACTGATGTTTTTCTCTCTTTCTCCCTAAAAAAAATCAATAAAAAATAATAAAATGTGTTATCTTATTTAATTTTCATAAAAGCGCTGTAAGGTAAGTTATTGTATTTTCTTTATTTTACATATTACAGAGAGAAGTGAACTTCCCAGTGCCCCGCTGGTAAGCATTGGAGCAGGGACTGGACCTGGGCGTAGTAGCTCCAGAGCCCAGACGTTCATCCCCATGCTGTGCTGCTGCTGCTTTTAGGGAAACGTTCTGCAATTGACAATCTTTTAAATTTTTTAAAGAGCCTCGTTAACCTAAAAGTGAAAGGCCTTTCAAAGTGAGAAGCCATAAGAATCTGAGATTAAAACAAAATAGCTATTTGAGAAACACCGATCAAGTCAGGAGCCCAAATACTGTTCTGATTAGGAGACAATGGCAAAGGGTATTTGTGAGAAAGAAAAAGGGAACTATTACATGCATAGACGGAAGACATTTCTTTCTTTTTTTTTTGTATATTTTATTGAGTATACTATTAGAGTCGTCCCATTTTCCCCGCCTTTATCCCCTCCTCCCTGTACCTCATCCTATCATCCCCACACCTCTTAGTTCATGTCCATGGACTGTACATATCAGTTCTTTGGCTTCTTAATTTCCTACACTATTCTTAGCCTCCCCTGTCTATTTTATTTTGGTGTCAACATTTTCGCACCACCACTTTCCCCAGCCCCGCCCACCCTCACCTCTCACCCTCAATCGAAGGAAGGCGTTTCTATTGATGTGGATAAAATAACATAGTGACATTAATTCTAAAAGTGTTTTAAATTTTCAGTTCATTATCCTTTAGTCTCGTAGTCATAATATGATCTTTTATTATCTTTGCAAACAGTTCTTTGAGACACAAAGTTGTTTAAAGACAGTCCAAAAGTTATTTTGCCCTATTTCAACATTCCAAAGGTATGAAACATAAGACATTCAAGGCAGTTCCTCTGGGGTGGCAGCTCTGGCTCCATTTTAAAGTGGACCCATTTATATTACTTTGTACAAGTCTTTTTTTTTTTTTTTTTAAATCACGCCACATGCATTCATTCACTTAATTAGAAAAATGTTTTCTTGTGTGCCTACTCTGTGCCAGGTCCCATGAGGATATAGCAGAGAAGAAAGACGTGGTCTATCCTCATATAATTTATAATTTAGCTTACAATTAGATAATCAGTTTAGGATTATGACTGTCTTCATATAACTTAAAAAATACAATTAACATGGATTTAAGCAGGATAGAAATTCATTTCTCCCTCACATGAACAGAACCTGGAGGTCAGTGGCCCAGAGCTGGTAGGACAACGCCACAGTCATTAGAGACCCAGGCTTCTTCTGCATGGCCGCTCTATCATCCTAGCTTGCTGCTCGTGGTCCAAGGCCACTGGGCCAAGTTCCACGAATCCTGCCTTGATTCCAGCTAATGGAAAGGAGGGGAAGGGAAGAAGGGCACACCTGCCTCACCTTGAGGAGACTTTCTTACAGGTCCACACTTAGCTTACAACTTATTTACCAGAACTAAGTTACATGTTTATACCTAACTGCAAAGGAGGCTGGGAAATGCAGTCTGTTAGCTTTGTGGCTACCTGCTTAGCTAAAACCCAGATTTCTGGTTCTATTTCCAAGGTGAAAAAGGAGAAATGTACTGGGGAAGCAATTAGCAAGCTTCCACATATGTAAAAACATTTTCTTTTTTTACTCCCAGTTTTACTGAAAAGTAATTGACATACATCACTGTAGAAGTTTAAGGCATGCAGCATGATGGTTTGATTTACATATACATGTTGTGAAATGATTGCTGTACTAGGTGCAGCTAACATTCATGTAGATAAATACATATGTAATAAAAAGAAAAGGAAAAAAAAACAAAAAAGAAAAATTTTCTCCTTGCGATGAGAATTCTTAGGAGTTACTCTTTTAACGTTCCTATACATCCTGAAGCACTGTTAACTATGGTTACTGTATTCTACATTCCATCTCTACTTCTTATTTATCTTGTAACTGGAAGTTTGTACTTTTTGACCACCTTCCTCCAATTCTACCTCTCCTTCACCCTCTGCCTCTGGTAACCACAAGCCTGATCATTTTTTGTAGAGTTTGGTTTTTGTTAAAAACATTTTCTAACCTCAAATAACTTTATAAAAATAAAAACATGTTGTTAACTATAGTTGGATTATAGCTACTTCTTGATATAAGTCTATTGTCCAATGGTCTTCAGTCATCTATTGTAGTGTTTGTTTTTCTTTAAGAGCCCAGGGTTTTTATTTGGTTTCTTCAGCAACTCCAATATCCCGAATTTAGGCTCATCTTCTTTGATGCGTTTTGGAAACTAGAGAGCCAGATGACTTCACATATTTCATTTTGCTTTATTTTAAGATTATTTATTTATTTATTTATTTTTATAGAGAGGGGAAGGGAGGGAGGAAGAGAGGGAGAAACATTGATGTGAGAGAGAAAAATTGATTGGTTGCCTCTCATATGCACCCTGACTGGGGACTGAACCTGTAACCCAGGAATGTGCCCTGATCCAGAATCGAACCAGCAAACTTTTACTTTGAGGAAGGACGCCCAACCAACTGAGCCACATCAGTCAGGGCAACTTCATATACATTTTAGCTAAAAATTTTTTTAATAGTTTAATATATTTTAATAGCAAACTTACAGGAATAGCACAAGACAGACATTAAAAATATACCTGCATGTAGGACAACTCAGAAAAGTATAGTGAATGGATGAAATCTAAACTACAAACACCATTTAGTTGCCATCAATAAGAACTTTACTTGTTTTTAAAAAAAAACCCAAATGCTGACACTGTCCAGAAAAATTTAACAGGTTTATTTATATTGTTATAAAGTTGAACTGGGAACTTGATCACTGAAACATTTTGATTTGCGTTAATGCTTTATGTCCCCGCATTTATATTAAAAAAATTCACACACAAATGAAAATGGAAAAACTGCCAATACCTGATTTCTCTCCCCTATTTTCCACTTGCAATCATACGCTTAGGTACTTTTTGACCCCATGGGAAAAAAATATCTAACATTCAGAATCACCAATAACAGAAAGACAAGACTTTTTTTTCTTTTAAAGAATGACGTGTTTCCCATCATGCTGAATTCTTAAGCATGTTCTCCATGTATGCAGCATGCTATCTGGATGTCTTTTGGCATAATGGTTACGTTTGGCATGAATAGCACACAGGTTGGTGTCTTCAAAAAGGCCAACCAGATAGGCTTCACGGGCCTCCTGCAAAGCACCAACAGCTGCACTCTGGAAGCGCAGATCTGCTTTGAGGTCCTGAGCAATTTCTCGTACCAGACTCTGGAAGGGAAGTTTGTGAATCAGAAGTTCAGTGGACTTGAAGTGCCACAGTATCAGGCCTGTAACGTTGAGGTTTCTTCACCCCTCCAGTAGATGGCGCACTCTTGAGAGCGGCTTTGGTAGCTTGTTGCTTCCTCAGTGCTTTACTACCAGTTTATTTGTGGGCAGCCTGCTTTGTACCAATCATGGTACAGAGACCTCTTTATGTAACCTCCTTCTCCTTGTCCGGAGCTCGGCGAGCCTGAGGAGGTACTCGCATTAGAAAGCGATGGCGGCTGCCACCACCTGAAAAAATCTTTTTTTTAATGTAATGTTCTCTTTTGGCATTATACCAAAATGAAATCTTTTGTAATGCCCTCCAGAGGTGAAAATAATCTGTTGGAGGGCAGTTAAAATTTAATACAATATTATAATTAAGATATTTTTAAGAGCCTATATTAAAAAAAAGCTGGAAAAAATGAAGCAACTCTTTTGAAAAGAAATGATTTTTGCACTGTCTACACTGAAAAGAAATAAGAATTAGGGCACTTTAATTGTATGAAAATTTCAGATAAAGGGTTCTTTTTCTTTTTTTAGACCTGTGTAATCCAGAGGTTGCCTCAAATGACTTTTTATCATTTGTTCAGGTATCGGTGAATGTCCAGGCAGGAAGCAGACGACACACTCAAAGGTGTGAGTTAAAGAAAGTTTAATGGAGAGACTATTTACAGAGGCATGGGCATTGTTATGGATGGAATGTCTGTGCCTTCCCCAACCCCCAAGCCATACTCTCCAGTGTTTAAGTAGATAAGGCCTATAAAGAGGTAATAAAGGTTAAATGAGATCATAAGGGCGGAACCCTGATCCTATAGGATTAGTGTCCTTATCAGAGACACCAGAGAGCTCTTTATTCCCCTTGCCCCCGCATCCAAGCACGAAGAAGAGGCCGTATGAGCACACAGCAAGTTGGTGGCCCTCGGCAGCTCAGGGGGGGAACCCTTACCAGAAACCAAACCCTAGTGGATCTTGGTCTGGGACTTCCAGTCTCCAGAATTGCGAGAAAATAAATTTTTGTTGTTTAAACCACCCAGCCTGTGGCATTTTGTCATGGCAGCACTAGCAGACTAATACCGTGTAGTCAGGAGAACATACGGGAATGGTGACTACCCCGGGACTAGCTGTCACAGCCCTGAGGCCCAAGGGGCAAGTAGAGGGAGTCATTTTACTGGAAGCTGGTGAGAGCCGCAGCCATGGCACAAGGACCACTCCACGGGAGCTGTGGCCTTACGCGGAGTAACGAAGCTGAGCTAGGGCCTGGCAGAGAGCAGGGAGTTGGGTGGGAAGGAAGAGGAAGGTATTCCCAATTTCTCCCTCCTCCAGCTCTCCCCGATTTCCTGGCAGTCCTTCCCCGGAAATGAAAAATAACCAGCACAATATATAAAGTTTATTTAAATAGACCCACATCTCGGCCATTCTCACTAATGAATGCTTGCCGACATCAATATTATGCACTAATTTTCCCAACCTGGCTGCGGTTTAGCCTTCCAAGTGAAAATTTCAGACACATTATTCCTAATTCCAGAATTTGTTATCTACTTTTGTTCAGATTTTGGCTATGCTTGTCCCTGGAAATGGCCATAGTTTTAGAAACGCTCAGGCTAGTATATAAATTTGTTAGATGTAGAACAAAACTTACCTGATCTCTTCAACTTGACAATTAGGATCCATCAGGTGGGTTTCTAGGCCTCCTTCTGTCACTTCAGAATGTTAGTAGGAGTTAGTGTAATCAGTGGTGGATGAAAATGACATTTCAGAAAATTCTCCACAGTTCTCTCTGTCTTCAAATAGTTCTTCCATCTATTTTTTGCCACCACCTTCTACTTGATGTGATATTCCCATCATTAGATACTACTCTTCTGGACCAGAAAAAATATAGAAGGAAGCTCGTGATGTAGACTAGAAGGAAAGTGACACCTATTTCCCATTAGCCAAGGGTTTGCTTTCTTTTTCTTTTGACAGGCAGAATGAAACCAATGCTGAGGAAACTTGGACAAGCAAGTTTTAATGTTTGGGACAGAAAATAAGCCTAATGCCGGGCCATAGCGAGCTGGCAGTGTGAGTGACCCGGAGAGTTGGAGACAAGAGGCTTGGGTAGGGACTTTTCGCATGAGTTATCCTATTTTCCTTGTTTGAGCCTCACCATCACTCAGTGGGTTAGCTTGGGAACAGATGATCTCTTTATTAAAAGGTTAAAGACTGTAAAATAAACAAAATAAAACTAAGGTCCAGATAAGGTTCAGTAACTTACCAAGACAAAATGGTTCAGTAGCCCAGGCCACAAAGAGGAAACTGCAGAAAGTCCCCCAAATTATTGTGTGGCTGAGGACAGACCACTTTGCTATCTGTGGTTCATTTCCTTTTCCTCCACATGGAATAAAAGAGTCTGAGAAATAAACAGTGAAAAGTTCTAAAAAAACTTTGCATAAAATATTAGTAACTCTGCTCTCTAGTCCTTTGGCTTAAGCCAAGACTCAGCTAAGACTTATTTTTCTTTCTCTCATTCACCCTAGGGAAAGGCAATGAGAAAGGCAGGAGGAGGACAGGGAGTGATGTCGAGGGGGAGGGCTGGAGCCTGGGCTGGAGTGTGCTCGGACACAGCTTCACACTCTTCCAAGAAACTCTGCTCTTCCTAATGCCTCGACTCTGCTGGTGGGATGATCAACTGTTCCAGTTTGCCTGGGACTGTGGAGCTTCCCAGGATGAGAACATTTTAGTGCTAAAAACCAAGTCCTGAGCAAACCAGGATGAGTTGTCCATCCTACTCCCGTTCTCTCTCTCCCTATTTTACACAAGTTAATTTTCCATTTTCCCTCCATCTTTAGAAAAGATCATTTTTTCATCATTAAGAATCGCATGGAAGAGTTGACTTGCTTTTAGGGGCCATTGCCTGAAGAACATACATCTTTAAATAACGGATTCATGCTCAAGAAGATGAGATGCTCATAGTATGAGAAAGTGTCAGGAACAGAACATGTCCTAGGAAATAGTAGATCTCGCTCCAGCTTGAGTTTTCATGGGGTTATATACTCATTGAGAGAAACGGCCATAGAACTACAGGTATTGTTTGCATTGTTATTTATCTTTTCACTCCCATCCCTCGCTCCACGGGCATGTAAAAGTGTAAGTAAATTCACAAATTTGGGGGTTGGCCAAAAACTTCGTTTGTTTTTTTCCATAAGATGGCTCTAGTACTGCTTATTTGTCTTTAACTTCATTCGAAACAATTTTGTTAGATTGTATTGTGACAGCTGTCATATCAGCATGCATTAATAAAACAAAAAATTGGTGAATTTTTGTGCAGTCATTTTAATATTGAAGATGGAAGAAAATATGCAACATTTTTGGCATATTATGCTTTATTATTTCAAGAAAGGTAAAAACACAACTGAAATGCAAAAAATGATTTGTGCAGTATATGGATAAGATGCTGAGGCTGATCAAGCATGTAAAAAGTGGTTTGCGAAGTTTTGTGCTGGAGATTTCTTGCTGGACATGCTCCATGGTTGAGTAGACCAGCTGAAGTTGATAGTGACCAATCGAGACATTAATTGAGAACAATCAATATTCTACCAGGCAGGAGAGAGCTGACATACTCAAAATATTCAAATCAATAAAGTTATTGGTGAAAATGAAAAACATATCTTTTATTTTACAGAAAAAACTAAGTGGGCTTTTTGGTTAACCCAATAAACCCCTCTACTGGACGAGGCATCAGGATGCAGAAGACTGATCCAGCACTTAAACACCTCAGGGGATGTGGAGAGTGGCTTGAGGTTACAGAAAAAAAAAAAAAGTGTGACACAGCATGAGATAGGACATTTCCAATTACAGCTTTGGCTAAGGTTCCAAAAACTGAGACTAAAACAGCAAACACATGCCCAGCCACCACTTGCGTCAAAGGGAGGAGCTGGATCTCCCTGTCGGGACGTGCTACGTGATGGAGGTCAGAGAAGCTGGGAGATAAGAATCCTTCGGGGTGGATTGTATCATTAGCAACCAGTTCTTCCACAAGAAGAAGGAGGGAAGGAGGTAAAGTTTGGGCGGGGAAGGGAAGGTGGCCTTACATTCTCTCCCACTCTGTCTAACACACAAAGCCTTCTTCCAGGTCTCAGAAGTTTCAAGTTGGTGTAGAGGAAAATCTCTGTTAGACAAAAGTTGAAAATTTTGATGATTTATTACTCTTGGATATTTATTTTATTTTAAACATATTTTACTGATTATACCATTACAGTTGTCCCAATTTTTTCCTCCTTGCGCCCCCTCCACCTGACACCCCCCCCCATTCCCTCAGCAATCCCCTCCCCTTCCTTAGGTCATGTCCATGGGTCATGTATGTAAGTTCTTTGGCTACTCTATTTCCTGTGCTGTTCTTAACATCCCCCTGTCTACTTTGTACTGACCAGTTTGTACTTCTTAATCTCTGTACCTTTCCCCCCATTCTCCCTTTTCCCTCCTATCTGATAATCCTCCAAATAATCTCCATATCTATGATTCTGTTCCTGTTCTGCTTCTTTGCTTAGTTTTTTAGATTCAATTGTTGATAGCTGTGAATTTATCGCCATTTTAATGTTCATAGTTTTGATCTTTTTCTTACAGAATTCCCTTTAACATTTCATATAATAATGGGTTGGTGATGATAAACTCCTTTAGTTTTTTTCCTGTCTGGGAAGGACTTTATCTGCCCTTCAATTCTAAATGATAGCTTTTCTGGATAGACTAATCTGGGTTGTAGGTCCTTGCTTTCCATCACTTTGAATACTTCTTGCCAGTCCCTCTATCCTGCAAAGTTTCTTTTGAGAAATCAGCTGATAATCTTTTGGGAACTCCTTTGTAGGTAACTCTCTGCTTTTCTCTTGCTGCTTTTAAGATTCTCTCTTTATCTTTAAACTTTGGCAGTTTAAGTATGATGGGTCTTGATGTGGTCCTCCTTGGGTCCAACTTCTTTGGAACTCTCAGTACTTCTTGGACTCATATGTCTATTTCCTTCAACAAATCAGGGAAGCTTTCTTTCATTATTTTTTCAAAAAAGTTTTCAATTTCTTGCTCTCCTTCTGGCACCCCTATGATTTGGATGTTGGTACATTTAAAGATTTCCCAGAGGTTCCTTAGACTATCCTTGTTTTTTTGAATCATTTTTTTCTTCTTGCTGCTTTGGTTAAATGTTTGTTTCTTCCCTATGTTCCAAATTGTTTATTTGCTTCTTGGCTTCATCCCCTCCACTGTTGGTTCCCTGTAGATTTTTCTTTATTTCACTTAGTATAATCTTCATTTCTTCCTGAGTCCTTTTTATGCTGCTGAAGTATCCAGTGAGTTCCTTGAGCATCCTGATAACCAGTGTTTTGAACTCTGCATGTGATAGGCTACTTATCTCCATTTCATTTAGTTCTTTCTCTGGGGTTTTGTTCTATTCTTCTATTTGGGCCATATTTTTTTGTCTCCTCATTTTGGCAGCCTCCCTGTGTTTGTTTCTATGTTTGTTTTTATGTAGATAGAGCTGCTTTTGCTCCCTGTCTTAGTAGCGTGGCCTATTGTAGAAAAGCACACCTGTAAGTCATATGGGGCAGAGCCTTGGGTAATCACCAGATTGGAGTAACCCATATCACTGCTCTGTGGCTTTGTGAGGGGGAAGGGCTTGGAGAGGGGACAGTGCAATATTTAGCGTCAAATAATGAGGTTGCATTGAAGCTTACAGAGTGAAAACTAAGGGACTTGACTGTTTTTTTCCTTCATTCAGTCTGGCCATACCACTTGAAGTGCCCCAATCCATCCAGCTAGTCAGCTGAGAGAAGAAGGTGGTTGGAAATAGTGAGGAATGGGAGAAAGAAAGCAAGATTGGGGTCATATTAAAGTCACCTAGGAGGAGCCCGAGTTCTCTTTTCTCACTGTAACCTCTCACCTTTCAACTTGGAGTTGTGTTCTTAAAAGCCTAAAACTCCCTTAGGTTCAATATGAAATTCCAGTTTTTCTAAATTGAATTTTATTTTTATCAATTTAACAAATGTACTTAGTTAAAATGCAAATGATGTAAAATCCCACGTAACACTCTATACTGAGTCCAGAAATTTCAATTGGATATAATATGGTGTTGCAGTACTGTGAAATTAACAAATAATTAGTGTGAGTCTAGTAAAGAATATAGGAACCAACCACCAGTTCATTCAATTACTTTGGAATTCATGTGAATGTGAGGTGTGTCAACAAGGGGCTTCTGTGCAGCTCCATAATTCATAAGTAAAAGCAGCAATTCCCTCCTCGAGCTCCCTTACTCCTAGTTCCAGTTCCCAGACATAATCTCCTCCAACATTCTGAGCTGTTCTGCTGGTATTGACGTTTATATTTTTAGACAATATTTTAGGATAAATCAACAGTGTTATGTTATTGTGATATCTGAATATTATTCACTGAATAGTGAATAGTGTGGTTTTGTTCCTTTCTTGCATGGTTTTTAAATGAACTTTTAGTTTTTCAGATGTTCATCCTCAAGTCTTTTCACATGAACCATCAGATGTATCATATATAAATTTTATTTCCTAAATGCTCAAATATATCAGAATATCAACTCTTTATAATGTAAAGTTTAAGCTTACCTTCAGAGAGGCAATTAATTAACACCAGGTTGCTATACTCTGGTGTTATATAAAAAAAATGAATGAGTAATCAACAGAGACTAGTCAGTTTAGGATTTTTATTCCATTAAGTGATCGGAAAAAAAAATCCATGCTTAATGTACATTTTTACTACCTTAGACTAATTACTCTACATTTTTAATTTTTGAAAAAGAATAAAAATTAAAATCTAGACTGGAAAGAGATTTCATTCACTCAGTTTTTTAACAGAGGTTTCAAAAGATATTTTCCAACCATTTTTAACTGTTTTTTGATCTACCAAGATGGCAATTTCACGTGATTCAAATTACAGCTATATGTCTGGCACTCTACCCGGCCCTGAGTCATAACCGCCTTACCCAGCCCCTCACTTTACAATTGAGAAATAAAACAAAGCTGGCTTTTAAAGTCCATTGATAAAGCTATTATATGAACGATAAACAGTAATACGTTTCTAAGAGCTAAACAAAAATATGATTGTTAGTATATGCATTGGAGGTGTAGTTTTGCTTCCTGTGGATTTATGGTTCCTGTGGTTTCAGTTTATTTTCCTGTTCTAAAGTTGGACATGTTGCTGAAGTCTTATGTCATAGGTACTTAAGAAATGAAAAAAAAAAAAAAAACCCTCCCTAACGTGTAAACAAATAAAAACATTATGAAGTGGGAGAGTCTGAAAACATGCCTATTTATTTTCATGTTAAGGTGGAAAAACCGTTAGCCTCCTGGGTAAAGATTCATTATATTAACTGACTTCTGGTTAGTCAAGTCTTCAGGAGGATAAAAAATAGTCTGTGGGTTAAATATATTTGCTGGAAACTACAGGACTGCAATGAAAGCAACATCTGAATTGCACTCTGAAACCAGAAAACCTAGTACGGTAGTAATGATTAAGTCATGCTGCTTTTTCCAGGAATGATCAATAAAAGAGGGGAAGTCAAGTCCTACTTTGAGCACTGGAGTTCAATAAAGAATAAAGTATAAGAGCTGAAAAAGAAATCAGAACTACATTATTTGGAAGCACATACTGGTAAGAGAAAGTCCAAAGAGAGGCGTGTGAAGAGGAATGGAAAGAAACAAAACTGTTCCATTAAAAGGGTGTTTAAGGGGCTTATTCTCCCTCAGTGTGCATGCATATAAATTCCATTAGTGTTAATAGGACCTAAATGCATGTCTCAAGGGGAGAATAGAGTGACGACTTGTGTATACGTGGTTAAATGAAGTCTAAGAAAAGTCAATTAAAAACCACAAATGGTAGTTTAGGAGTCTAATAGACGTATAGGTATCTGCAAGAGAGGCATTTAATTTTAATCAGTGGAATAGTGCATTTTTCTTTTGCTAAAGACAAAAGTTATGAAAATGGCAAAGGGAAAGTAAGCCCAAATTTAGCTCTCGAAATCATGGCTTAAAGTTAAGGGATATAGGCATGCACTCCAGATGGTAAAATTGACCCTTGTGAAAGATTTATAATTTGCATTCAAATTGGAATGTTGAGTTATATAAGGAATTCAAATCCACTGCCTATTTTTCCTAGCCTTCACAGTCAGAAAGGACGGAGGAGAGAGAGAGAGAGGGCGGGGAGAGTGCGCCTTGGGTTACTTACAAAAGGGAGTATAATCAAACCTGATTAAAAAAAAAATGTCTAATTGTACACCAAGCAGTTGATAGAAATCTTTGTATTGGGGGGAAAATTGTTTCTGGAAGAATAATTTGAGATTACTTTGCTTTAGTTCAAGTGAACAGTTAAGTTCCTTTATCCAGAAGACACAGAAAACTAAGGGTGTTTTTTTCTATTGAAAAACGTTGGAGGTTACAATAAAGGTTTTCTTTATGAGTATTTATTACTTATGTCTTGTAAGCTGTAAGCTATTTCAAACAAGGCATCTTGTAATCCTCTACTCCTCATAATTCTACGTGTATTAAATAGGTGTTCAAACATTGAAGTAAAAAAGAATATATGAATGTGAAGATGGATTACAAAAAACCCCATGTCTTACCTAAAGTGTTTTTTTTGAAGTGTCTCATTTATCCTCTGTTTTGGAAAAAGTTGAGTTTAGCATTGAGAAATGCTTTAGAAGGAAATTAAATACATAAGAATGTATATGATCTCTATTCTAGTAAAGGATCTACATTTAGGAAGAAGAATGTGAGTGAATTCTCCTTTGGCTGAGTTTAATAAGAAGCAGATCTTACAGGGATTTTAGAAGGACTCGATATTATATACTTGCATTAAACTTTAATCCTTCACTCTATGATAGCTCCAATATTATGGCACTGAAGTCATACTTCTTGCTGTAAAGTATTGTCTCTAATATTGCTATCTCCTCCCCATTCAATTTATTTCTAACCATCTTCAAGCGTTCTTTATATTTGAGGCTCTAATACAGCAGTATTTTTGAAATAGAAAATTTATAAAATTTGCACATTCACAGGACTAGCACCAGGTGTCTGTCTATATCTATCATCTATCTATCTATCTATCTATCTATCTATCTATCTATCTATCTATCACTTAATATCAACTTGCACTAAGTTGGGAAAAGTTAAATATGGGAAGTCTAAGAAGACTATATAATGTGCAATGTCATTTCTTTACTGATAGTACATATAAGGTAGTACCCGAACCAGAAAGGTGAATTTAGTTTTAACGTAAATACTAATTAGTACAGTGGTGCTACTAGGATGGGGCTACCAGGAGTGCAGGGTTAGAGGGTGCAGTGGGGACCTGAAAACTGTCTCAGTACAGTGGGAGACAGGTGAGCAGCGCAGCAGACGTGAAAAGGGAATGTACAATACCAAGTGTTGGGAGGATATAGAGCAACTGGAACTTTCATTCGTGACTGGTGGGAGTTCAAAGTGTTGGGATTATTTAGAAAACTCTGTGGCAGTATCTATTAAAACTGAACATTTGCAAATCATGTGCCATCTCTTAAGTATATACGCAGAAGAAATGCGTGGACATTCACCAAAAGATTTGAGCAAGGATGTTATACGTACAATATGTGTAATAGCCAAAAATTGGATCCATCCCCCAAATCCATCGATAGTAAAATAGATAAATAAATAGTGTTACATTCAAGCAAGGAAATACATATGGTAATAGGAATAAATATGCACACCACGTGCAACAATATGAATGACGCTCACAAACATAGCATTAAGCAAAGGAGTCAGGGGAAGGCAAGTTTTTATTGTTTGATTCCATTTCTAGAAAGTTAAAAAGAAGCAGGGGAATCTAAACTATGTTTAGATTGTAGTTTTCTCCTGGAGAATGGCAGAGGGAGCTGTGACTGTTTCTTAATCTGGGCATGGGGTACACAGGCATGTTCATTTTGTGAAAATTTATGGATCTGTACATGTATAATTTGTGTCGTTTCTATTTTTGCATACATCTTAACCTTCGAAAAAAAGTTTGCCTTCCTCTTCAAATAAATGTAGGTCCTGCAAGAGCTCGGGAATGCAAGTGATCAGGAAGGAACTTTAGGAAGAAAGGGAGATGGGGAAGCTACAGACAAGAAGAAAAGTTGGGACGGTGGTATGGTTGATGCATCCAGTCTGTAGTCACATAGGAGGCTAGAATTATAATTTCGGTAAAACCTTAGGTCATGATATATAATAATACAGACTGATCGTTAATATTCCAATGCCTGAGGAAATCCAAACTTGAGTCAGAATAGACACAAATATTGGCCAGAGGCAAGGGCGGGCTGGAATGCCAGAGTCCAGGAAGCCTAACTGTTGAGGTAGGAACAACGTCTCACACAATAGCTTGCAATGGCCTGCCAAACCCTGCTCGGGTTTCAAGTTCTCTTCCCTGCGGTCTTTGGCAACTTTGTATGATTTACACAGAAGCCTAGAGAACAAAACAACATGGTTAGCCATTTTATTTATAAATCAGTTACTCATCTAGTCATGCCCTGTGCTTGTAAATTTCCCCATTTTTCAAACTATGCTCTGACTTCTACACGTAGAACATGATATAACAAGTGTACCACCTTTTATCTATGCATTTAATTCCCAGTCTCTGATCAATGCAGTGGTAGAATTAAGACTGGCAAAAACCCCAAATAAAATACTTACTGATTTATGGATGCTATTTAAAGTGACTAGTAATAAAGTAAATCAGTAACAGAAACACTTAGTGAGTACTTGCTGTACACTAGGCACTCTCCTCAGCGCTTTACATATATTGTCTGATCTAATCCGCACTATTACCCTGACACTGAGGGGAAAAGGTGCGTGGTGATGAGGGGCAGAGTTAGGGTTCAGGGCCAGGTTAGTCTGACCTCATACTAGGCTGTTCTATCACGTCAGCCACATTAACCGCCACACATAAAAATGCTTTGACATCTCAGTGAATTGTACCTGTGACGCTCCTTTAGCTCAGCCCTTACGCAAAAGAGAAGGCCATCCTCACACCCTGCTAGAGCCCTTTTTATCAATTATGAAAGCCAGAGCATAAACACAAGACGTACTCAGAAGGGAATGGAGGCAGTGGGAGAGTTTTCTCATGGAAACTATGTGATCAGTTGGCAAGGGTATCAACGCGGTACAGCTCGTGCACACGGGAGTGGCATCCTGCGGGCGCTGCGGGCCTTTACCTCTCTCCGCTCCTGCTTGCAGGGTTCAGTTTCCCATCTATTACTCAAGGCAAGCTGTAAACTCTTCTTTCACTAACAGTCTATGAAAAATAGAGCCCGATGTTTTATTTTTAAATTTTTTTGGGGGGGGAGAACAAAGAGTGGTGAGACTTCAAATACATGTCTTCATCTCTTTGGGGATAGGATTAACACAGAGAGATGATAAATTCAAATACCTACAGAAGGATAGTTAAATGACTGAAAGTGATGGTGGTGACACCTTTATTGTATAGATTTTTTATACAGAAAAGTAGGGTTAAAATGTATGTGCGTGCATGTTTGTGTAGGGGGTGATGATTCGAGGGCCTAGAATTTGCCTGACTCCAAGGAGAAGGGCTGGAAGCTGCATTTATACAGCACTTTCATTAGGCTGAGAAGTGGAAGCATGCGGGGTGTGAAGGATGACGACGGAGGACTGATGGGAAATGTGGTGAGTTGAAGAAATTAAGCTTTCCCTATGGAGGCAGCTTCGACTTAGCTCCAGCTGATGGTTGCCAGTTGGCAATGAAGACAGTTGCCAGATCTTCTGACTTTTTAGAAGATGGAAATCCAGATTTTTTTAGAATGGGAAATCTCCTATTTTTAAAACACTGCATGGGCCAAACCAAACACGTTTGTGGGCTGAATTCAGTGTGTGCCCTACCATTGTGAGACCTTTGATTTATAGTCCTCACAAAACATGACATTTCTGTTTTAATTTGTAATCTCAGCGTGTTACTTCCAACCTCAATTCATTTTCTCTACTTTACCTTCCTCTGTCACTTCTTTATTATTTACAAACATGTCGGAGGGCCCCTCAAGATTATACATTCTTTTGATGGTACAACTGCATCTTTTTCAATTTTGTATCTTCTCCATGGTTTACTCTAGTGCTTTGAATAGTGCAACACTCAGTAAATGCTGGTAAAATAATTGCTTGTTGAATAATGCCTTTTCAAAGCTAGTCACAGGAAACTTGAAGTTCTACTTGTGGCCCATTCACTGAAACACAATTTGCCAAAAAATAAATATCTGAAAGCCATTTTGGGATTTCTACTTCCAGTAATAGTTGACTATAAATCAGCCTAACTTCTTGCCAATTAAACCAAAATATCTGGACAAAACATAGAAAGCATCTTATTAATAGCATCAAAGACCTAACAAGATGGTGAGGAGTTGCTCTGAGAGAAAAGGCAGAGT
>PVJD01016215.1:0-21895 GCA_004026545.1 Mormoops blainvillei | reverse complement strand
TCTTGCACAGTTGCCTCCTCAGATAATATCCACGGACCCAGCAAAGCTGCCCATCCCCCAGGTTCATGGGGCCCTCTGCGAGTCGGGCTCATTGTGCTGGAAGGGGCTTCAGAGAGCCAGCCCCCTGATGCCAGGCAGGTCCAGAAGCAAAGTGCCCAGACAGGTGGTTAAAGGTGTCAAGAGAGAGGCCACCAACCCAGTTGGACACCTGGCCCAGAGCTAAATGAGCCTGACAGGCAGGAAGTTCTTCTCCAGATCCAAGAGGAAGGAGCGGGCCTCCTTGCCCCTGTTTGTGGCCTGGTGGTGGTGTGGTGGTGGCAGACTGCAGAGGGACTGGAAGGAGAGTAGGCCTGGCCCACGTGGAAGCCTGCAGAAGGATGGAAAAGAAGTAGGACTGGCCCACATGGAGGCCAAAGCAAGTCCAGGCATCTTTCCTGGGATAGGGCTATCTCTTCAGCCATGACTCAAGCCTGGACAATCATTTATCCTTTCACTGGGGTGAGGCTAGGAGATAGGGCTGGGGACTCCTCCTCTGGCTCACAGAGAGACAAAGAGCAGCTTAGCACTTTGTGTGGCATTGGATAGACAAGAGTAAGTCTTGTCTTCTGTTGTCTCTTGGTCTAGGTTAACACATTCATTACTAGACTGCAATATGATGCAGTGGGAAGAATCCTAGATTTGGAGTTGGATAAACTTGTGTTTTCATTCCTATTTGGCCATTTTCTTCATATGTGATCTTAGGAAAGTTATTTAATTTTTCTAAGCTTCAGTTTCCTCATTTGGAAAATGGGAATAAAAATAGTGCCTTCCTTAAAGGATGGTTGTGAAAAGTAAAAGTATCTTGAACATCATACAGATGACAAATATTAGCTCCCTTCAGCTTTGCCTCAATATACCATACTGACTTAAAAAGCCTGTTTCAGATAACATGAAAAAAATCCTATTTCTGTTGATCTAAATATTGTTTTAAATAAATGTACCACTGACTAGAGGTTTGGTCAGCATTTTGCTATAGGGAAATGTGGCTCTGACGGCATGTTTTATAGTAGGATTTCATCTGTATATATAAAGAACTTTTGTTTTCCCTCCTCAATATGACCCTAACAAGCATCATTTATTTTCATTAGTGAAAATCACCATTTTGTAAGAGTCATGTGTAGGAACATTTTACATACATTAGCTCTAATATTCATAACAGCCTTATGATACAGGTCTTAATATCCACCTATAATTGATGAGGAAATTCTTTTTCTCCACTTTATCCCCTCCACCCTGCACCCCATTCCATCATCCCCACGCCAACAATTTCCCGCCACCACTTTCCCAAGCCCCACACCTCCCACCCTCAATCCTTTTCCCTTTTGGCTTCATAGATGGGTCTTTTATGCATGTTCTGTATATAAGGAACTTTTTATTACTTTGCTCTTTTCTTTTTCTGTGTTGTCTTCAGAATTATTTTTCACCATCCTGCAGAACTCCAGCTTGGACCCAGGCCTCTGGGTAAATTTTCATCATTGCAAAGTGGAGTCGAAGAATGCCTTCTTGTTTTTGCAAATTAATGTTTCTGAACAAATAAAAGACTGATAATACTAACTGTCTTTATTTAACTTTATAAAAATCCTTTCTATTGTATTAAATGAAATAACATGTAAAGTGACTAACATAGTGTAGGTGTTCAATAATTAGCAGTAGCTGCTAGTATTATTATTACTTCTATTATTAGTATAAAGTAGGAGATGATAAAAGGAAGAGACTCAAAAGAAGAACTTTATCATTCTTACTGTTGACAGAAATTTTAAGTTCTGAATGGATATATATTACATCAAAGGCCTATTCAGTCATCTCAGCGAGACATCGACATACCCCTTCTGAAGTCAATGAAGTCTCCATAGTTGTCAACTTGATCCTTGAGCCAGAGACCAGGGAGAAAGAGGAGGCTGGCCAGCCTAAAATTCTTTTTAATTATTGCCCCCCAAAAGTAAGGAAAAAGTAGAGAGGTCCTTCCTGGGGGTATTGGGGGAGACACACAGGCAGGGCCTTCCCCTCAAACTTAGATTTCCACTTGGCTCACTTCTCACTTTATTATACCCACTTGTATGTTGTTTTGTTAAGTGCCCTTAAGTCTTTTCTCAGGAGTGTCACTTAGAGACCACTAATTAGGCCTGTAAACCCATTTGAGCCAAGGGGCCCTGCCTTTTATTTCTTTTGTTCCCCTTTCCCTCTCACAGAGACTAGAACAGTACTTAGCACAAGGTGTAGCCTCAATAGAAGTTGCTGACTGTCTGACCTTGGAGACTTGGTCAACAGGCTAGTTAGAAGCTCCAGCTTAAGTTGTTTTAAGAGGCATTCACTGGTGGCTTGCCTGGCTGGCACAGACAGAGCAAATGGAAGCACAAAGGTCAAGCATGCCAAGGGCAGTTCAGTCAGGAAAGCCAGGTCATGAGCAGATGGGGGTGGGGAAGGTGGCCAAGAGGGATGGCTCGCTCATCTTCTTCAGTAGATTGGAAATAATTACCCCTATAGCATGTACCTAGACTACCTTCTGTGGAATTAAGTCTAATGGCCAAACTACCTGTTAAAAGGGATAGAACCAAATGCAGGAGGGGCAGGGGAATGGTGGGGGGTGGGTTGAAAAGCTTGACCTTTTAAGATATATTTAATCAGTAAACATATGATACTTTTGATTTCTATTACCACCAGCAGCACAGTAAAGGCACTAGCTCTATGGGGTTTTGTGTAATATTTGCTTCCATTGGCTAAGAATTCATTGACTGTAGAGGCCAAAGCACAACATTTGTTTGATAATGGAAATTCAGGGCAGCCTTTTGTCGCCCAGGGTTAGAGCATATGTGGAGTCAAGAAGGGTTCCTAATGGAACCACTGAGATATTATATGATGTAGGGGCAGTCATGTCTCCTAAAATAGGATCAATTCCCTCCCCACATAGAATCATAAGAATGGAAAAGTGTTCAAACAACTGAATATCACTATAGTCAGTACTCAGTCTAATCTAAGAGTCTGGGAACAAAGTTCCTAAGGCCTGTTGGGGAAAGAGAGCAGATATAGCCCACGTGGTTCCTGAAGGAGGAACTGGGAGCAAAGGGTAGAAGATACAAGGAGGCAGGTTTCAATTCAACCCTTAAGACAGAACTTTCTGAATGTGTTGCCTGCTTAGGTAATATGTTTTCCACGTGGTTAAGTGTTTAAGTTTCTGATTTACTCCTCCTAACCACATATCCTGCTTCTCTGACCAAATTTGCAAAACCGATTGCCCATGACTCAAAGTGACTAAATATGAGACCCTGGCATCCTAACCTCAGTGCTTGTTGGGTCCAGGACCACTGACAGTCCCAGCTGCTATAATGATGATCTCTTCCTCTGGAAATCATAGTAGGTTCCCCCAAGCAGGTCTTCTGGAGGAGGTGTGGCTCCAAACCAAGCACTTCCTGGAGTGAGTTAAGATACTCCTGCTTTGACCCTAGGGGAGTTAGGCACTCCAGGTGTTGGGCTTCCCTTCTGTTATTGGGCTTTCAGGGTGCCAGCTGTAGCATCCCACCTGTTCAGTCACTCTTCCAGGCAAGTCTTTTCTTCTGCCCCAAGGAAGAGCTGCCACCAAGCAAGCTTGGCAAGTAAATACAAGACATTTACAAACTCCAAACCATTTTTCACTAGCTTGCTAGTCCCCTAAAGGTACTATAAGCGTAAAAGACATAAAATTAGCATTCTTGACCTTTGACTCCACACAAATCATCATTCCCCAGAAAAAATGGCTACTCACAAAACAGAATTCAACCACTCACGCCTGAGAGACTCAACCTGGAGATATGCACTTTAGGAGGCAGATTTAGAGCTCTACCCTCAGTTCCATTTAAATTTTAAGTTTATTTTTCCCTTAAATAACATTCATTTTAATGCATTTAAGACTTTTGAGTGTTACTTTCAGTAATAATACTCTATGTTGGGGGGGGGTATTCGTTTACAATTTACAAAGCAGTTCCCAGAGCCTGCCCTTAAAAGGAGCAGATAGCACACCCTGAAACATATGTGCTCAATGAATGTTATCTCAGCTAAAAACTCAGATGCCACTGTGCCATTGGGGTGCAGGCAGATTAGGTATTTTCACTCCCCCTCAGTTTACATATGAGGAAACTGAGTCCTACATATGTTCATTGACTTGTCCTCTTGCTTCATCTGCCAATCTTAACCTAAACAGAGAAAGCAGAAACCATGAAAATGCACTAGCTTCGATTGCTGTTCTGTATAAGGCAGATCTGTTGGGGGGCAAGTGAGGCTTTGCCTCAACCCCTACATATTGCTTTGCACCCTGTCTGGATCTGAGCTACAGAGTTGCAGCTGGCTATAGATTTGGAAGGTTTGGGGTCTGAAACGTTTTCCACCACCTTTAAATCTTACTGTAGAGGTAAAGGAAACACTTTTCATTATTTTAGTAACTTAACAATCCAGATATTTTCCTAAGCTTCTTGGCTATTTTTGCTAGGTTTGAGAAAGGCTTTATTATTGTCACATAGTTGTTTTTTTTTGTTGTTGTTTGTTTGTTTTTAATGATTTTTAAGGTGTTATTTTTAAAGTTTATTTTCCTTCTTTTTCTTCTCCCCTTCCTCCTCCTTTTTGTTGCTGTTATTTTTGCTTTTTTGTTAAGAGAAAGACTCTAAAGCTGGTGACATCCCAACTTTTCTCTTTGCCTTGTAAATAACCTGCCCCCTGATTGTTTACTTCTTCTCTGGCTGGCTCAGGACCCACTTCAATGCACTTCCATGAGTGGGTACAAAGACCCTGCGAGTCCTGTCCCAGCCACCACCACCTTACCTATGGCCCTTGAGGACATCCAGAGCTTCCTTTCCAGGAGTTCCTGTGAGAGGAACAGGGCCGAACTGATCACCACCTTGGGCCAACCATGTTCCAGGCCTGAGCCCTTTAAAGAAGAGCTGAGAGTGTAGCCTTAACCACCGCTACTCTGCCCATATATACTAATGGATGTGGAGAGGGGACAGAAATGGGACAACTATCTCTGAGAATAGCTGGAAACAGCCAAAGACAAGAATCAGTGGCAAAACTACGGA
This sequence comes from Mormoops blainvillei, assembly GCA_004026545.1. Lineage (NCBI taxonomy): Eukaryota > Metazoa > Chordata > Mammalia > Chiroptera > Mormoopidae > Mormoops > Mormoops blainvillei. The sequence continues at coordinate 16,814 of PVJD01016215.1, read as the reverse complement.
GCAAATTCTTGCCAATGTGGGTGGCAGAGAGGATGTTTGAGAGTGAGGCAATTACCATTTGTGGAAGCCAGTTAAGGTGTTACTTATTTGTTTCTAGGCACTTTCTTATGTTATCTCATTTAATCCTCCTAACAATTTCATGAGATAGATGTTACTACCTCCTTTTGTACAAATGAAGAGACAGAGGCCCTGTGAGGTGCAGGCACCTGTCCGAGGTCACACAGCTGGCTCTGCAGCTACTCCTGTGCATCTAACCTCAGCACTCATGTTCTGGGGCTTTGTAGCAAGAATTCCAGCTGCCCCCCACACTATATGACAGGGAAGAAGGAGCAGACAGGAGATAACAGGAGATGTTTTTCCTTCCTGGGTTTCTGCAGTTTCTATGTACAACACTGAGCCTGGAAGAGTCTGGAATTTCTCTACTGCTCTGATTGGTGTCTGTTGGCCTCTTCCTTTGTTGACTCCCCCAGGTACGCCAGGAACACACAGTCGAGTGTGTCAGTGTCTCCCCTTCTCCCCTCCCCCTCCCCTACAAGCTAGAGCTCTTATCCTAGAATTCAACCCTCCCAGGAAACAGGAATCTATGTGCTAATGTGTTAATCCTCCTATTCAAAAGGTCGCTACTTCCCTACTGTGGGGACCAGCAGCAGTCTATAACCTGCCCCATACAGTGTTTCTGTCCTGGGGTGAGCCTTGTTCCAGCCTAATTATAGCACAAAGGGGAGTTTAGATCCACTCATGCAGTTGTTTAAATTCACTGGGAGCAAATAGGGCTAGAGTATTTTGAAGGTAGCAGTAGGGTCCAGACTTACAAGTTACTGGAGACCACGTAATGGCCAGGGCTCATAAGAGAAACTAAGAGGGCATAGAGAGGAGTCAGGCATTTGTGCCCTAGCTAGATGGATCTCCATAATGGGCAGAATAGAGTGGAAAAACTTCCTTACCCAGGGCCAGGACTGTCCCCCTGGAGGAATGTAGCCCTCTCTCTGGCATGCCATGGGAGCCTTTAAAAAGATTGCCTCCACTGTGGGAAACTTTCCTGTGTGGTAAAGAACTGGACTCAGGATTCAACCAGGCCATCCTGAGAAGGCCCAGAAAGAAGAGGATGGTGGGAACAAGCAATCAAGGCCTTTCATAATGGTGGCCAGCACTGAAGAGAGGCAATGTTGGTCTCCCTATCTGGCAGGGATTTCCTGAAGGATATAGGCCAAGTTTAGTTATGGGGACTTACTCCTACTTTGCTGAACCAATAAAACAGAGGAAAACATCTGGGAGAGGATTAGTGCATCACATTCTGCCCCTCTCCTGCCTCTCCTCAGCAGTTATGGCACGGCGGTACCAGGAGGAGGAGGAGAAGGAGTGGTCCCTGGTCATTGGACCTGAAAGGCTGATGAAAAGATCAGTGATTAAGGGGAAGGAACACTGGTCTGGGAATGAAGAGTAAAGGATCCAATTATCTTTCAGTCCCTGGCCCTGTATCTTTCTTCATCTATACTCTAAGTGTGTTACACTATCTCATTGCTAGGGACCTTTCCAACTCCAATATTCCAGATTTTACTTCCTGAGAAGAGTTTTTAGAAGATAACAGATAGGACAGGATGTGAGACTGGCACACACAGAGGACCCTTTACCATGGTGGGTCGAAACTGGGATGCCAGCCCTAGCCAGGTAGTTCAGTTGGTTAGACTGTTGTCCCCATACGCCAGGGTTGCAGGTTTGATCTCTGGTCAGGGCACATAAAAGAATCACCCAATGAATGCATAAATAGATGGAACAAGAAATCTCTCTCTCTCTCTCTGTCTCTCTCTCCCCCCCACTCCATCCTCTGTCTCTCTCTTTAAAGTAAATTTTTTAATTTTAAAAAATTTACTTAAAAAAAACAAAACCTGGGATGCCATCATCGTTGCTGCTGCTATGGTGAGCAACCTCATCCTATGTGATCACCTGTCCTGAAGCACGCATGAGAGGCACAGATAACTAGCCATGGTGGCCCCCATGGTCCCTGGGGGCCATTGTAGCACAAAAATCTATTGTCCTGCAAAGACCTTCTGACAAGGCCCAAGATCCTAATAAGCAAGATGGGCAGAATGGGAGAAACAATGCAGCAAAATGTGTCAATAGTTGTAACAATCCTGAGATTAGGGATAATGCATTTTCCCCTTTTCCTTATTTTCCAGCTTTTCAGGAGGTGATTATATTATTTTTTTCTAAAAATTGCCTTGCTAAAAGGAAGTTTGCCAAGGGCCATGATCTATAGATGGCAAGGCGATTGGGGCCTTGACTGGGCTGAGGTTTACTTTGGAATTGTACTGTGTAATATGCTAACCACTTGCCTCACATAGCTATTTAAATATAAATTGACTGAAGTTAAGAAAAATTGAAAATATACTTCATCAATTGCACTGGCCACGTTCCAATGCTTAGCAGCCACATGTGCTAGTAGCTACTATATTGAACAGTGTAAATATAGCAATTAAAACTCCTCAGGGCAGTTTAAACATCACTAAATAGGCTAGGCTACTAAGGCCAGACCTTGTGATAGACACCACAGACTCAGAAATGAGCAAGCTCTAATTCCTGCCCTCAAGTAGATCACACATTACCAGGGGACACACACACACATCTAAGCAACGCATTTCAACCCATGTGGTAGGTGTTATGTACAGACATGTACAGGATACTGTGGGAGCACAGAAAAAGAAATGCTACACCCTGAATGCAGAAATAATGGAAGATGCCTGAAGATGACATGAGAATGAAATAAAGCATGAGTAGGTGTTTGATAGCCAAGAAGGGGTGAGAGTAGGTGTCTAAGGGAGAAGCATGGAGGTACTTAACAGTTTGGCCTTGGGGTAGAGGAGCAAAGACTGCACAGGTTGCTGTGGCTCCAGTACAGGGTGAAGGTTGGTGATAGTGGGGGACACCTGGGTGAGATAGGGTTTTATACAGCGGGCCACAAAGGACCCTATGAGGAGTTTAGACTTGATCTTAAAGATAATGGGAAAACAGTGGAAGGCATACTGGCAAGGATGGACCAGAGGGGAATAAATCTCGATGGAAAAAGTCAGTTGGAGTGTCAGAGACCTTGCTTCTACTCCCAAGACACTTACTGCACTCACTCACTTGAGGTCACTCAGCTTCCAACCCAGTTCTATCTGTCTCTACAGTATATTCCATTGTCTCTGAGAATGTACCTCAGGAAACAGCCTAGGAATTAGCCAATAGGTTAATTTACATTTACTTAACTGGTTTATTTGAATGACATAAGCTGCAAGGCACAGAGCTAAGCTCTCTGTGAAATATAAAGGAAAATAAGGCATGGCCACTGCCCTAAACTCTCCTGTTTTTTAAATAATCTAGAAATATATCACAGGGTTTGACAGTAATTTAAACAGTAGGGAATGCAGCACTACTCTAAGACATCTAAACATATTTAGAATTATAATGACTTCTAATAATAACTTTAGTAATACAAATGCATTTACCAGGAAATGAGATGAGTTTAGGCAGAAATTTGTCCTACAAAGACTAGGATGTGATATCTAGATCTTCTGATTGGCCCAGAGAAGTGAGACTATGCACAGAAGTAGAAGTTATCCAGTTCCTTCTGTCGCCTTGGAGATATCTCTTCTAGGTACACCAGTTCGTTGTTTTGAAAAATAAGGATAGATCTAAGCGTGCTTCTATATCTGGCAAGTCTATGACTAGAAAGTGTACTATTCAAGTCCCATTAGCTATTTCAATATACATTTATATATGCAAGACATTTCATTTTATGTCCTTTCCCTCTCTTTAAAAAAAAAAGTTTCTCCTTACTGTTATTTCTCAGGAGGATCCTGTTCTCTTTCCCCATATGATTTCCAGAACATTTCAAAACTCTTCAAATGAAAATATGCGAGTCATGACTTGTGGGTAGCAAGTTAGGACTTGTGGGGACATTTTGGGGGGAGGGAAGACTCTGAGATCTGCCAGCAATTGTTTTCCCCCTTGATTCGAATGAAGGAAAAGATCATGTTATTTATACAGCATAAGGTTCCAGATTTTCAGGAATGAAATCTGAGCCCAGCATGTCAACATATTGGTCTGGTCTGCTTGGAATCTACTGTAGATGGATTTCTTTGTGCTGGGAAACATTAAGAAGGTCAATATTCTTTTCTGATTTTTTTTTCTTTTAAGAAAAGGGTTCATTCTCACACTCTAAAGTGGTGGTATTAGATATCATCCAGATAATACACTCAATGGTCATGCAGACTTCAGTTTCAAACATAAAGCCCCAGGGCAAACAGCTTTTATGTATACAGTTACATGTTCTTTACTTCACAGATAATGTTTTTCCACAAATAATCCCAGCCTGGGAGGAAATATAGAAATGAACAATCAAGTGAAATAAAAATAACTGTGACTTTAATAACAATGAGTCGCAAATTGCAAAGAACCCAGAGAGACATCAACCTGGGCTTCCCAATCACCCGCAAGTTGCCAAAGAAAGGGGAACTTCATAGAAGCAGCACCTCTTGGCAAAGGCGAGCTCTGGAGTAGGACAGCTGGAGGTCTGCCTCCTGGGTCTGCGGCTGGCAGTGTGAAACTTCGAACAGTTATTCTCTGAGCTTCAGTCCCTTTCCTATAAAATCAACGACAATAATACCTTCCTGCCTGAGCTATCCTGGGAATTAAAAAGATGCTGTTTTTAAAAAGTGTCTGGCACACAGTAGGCAGCACTCATGAAACTTGAATTCCTTTCTGGCTTCTTTAAGTCTGTTCCAGCCCTAAAACGCTGGCCTCAATCCAGTTCCTTTATTTCCCTGATCCAGTCCATGTTTTAGAAAAATCCCTAATTCGCAATCGCCGCAGGAGCACACACACCTGAATTGCTTCTTTCAGTTTTCCAAATAGCCACTAAAACTTGCTTCCTGAGAAGTATTCGCCCCAATTCACTGTCTCTTAAAGTGTGTAGCCACAGTTTTTTTTCCCCCTTCCCTGACTCTACTTTAACATCCCTCCCCCTGCCCCACCGGGGTGGCGGAGCAAAGCTTGAGGGTCGGGGGGAAGGGGACTGCCCCGGGACAGAGCTCCCCTCAGCTTCCGATTTCCGCCCCTCCAGGTGTTCCGTTGCAAGCCAGATATTTAGCAAGTGTTTCCCACGTAGGAAGGGCACATACCCAGCCCATCTTCCCGGCTCTGGCTTTGGGATTAGTGGATCCCAAAATAGTGTCCCTTGGGAGATCGGTGTTTTGGAGGTTTGATTACTGTGCCATGGGTAGGTGGCTGCAGCGTGGTGGTCCTTTTTTGGGAAGGGAACTCCTTGTTCTGAACTCCCTAATCCCAGGCAGGCTTCAGATATATATATATATATTTATAAAATAACATACATAATTTAGATATATAAATTATATATATATATAAATATATATACATATTTACAACCAATATAACCACATTACAGAATCTTTGAAAAGTAGAGAAAATGACAAAACCCCTCCTTATTCTTAATTAGAACTCCAAAACGCAGGCACTGGCAGTATTTTCCTGTTATTTTTTCCTTAGTCCTTTCCCAGGGCTTGCTTACTTCGATATTTATTTATTACTACACACATTGTTTTGGTGCCTTGCTTTTCACGCTATCAACTTTTCTAGGTAGATACTTCATAGTTACTATTTCAATAACTGCAAACCACACCTATTGGATTCAGTTTCATTCATTTTACAATTGTTGGACCTTTAGGTGGTCCCAATGTTTCCATTGTAATTAACACTGCAATGAATATATATTAGTACAATGCTTTTTCACCCCAATTTTTTTTTTTACTATTTCCTTAAGTCATCTAGAAATTGAAATACGGTATTAATGAGTATGAACATATTCATGGTTCCATAAATCTTGCCCAAATACTTCCCAAAGGGCTGAACCCATATACATTCTTACCTGCAGCCGGTGAGAATGTCAAGTGTCTTTTCATCATACCCTTTCCAGCGCAGGCTATCATCTTTGAGAAAATGTTTTGTTTGGTTTTGTTTTTCAGGGTACCTATGCTTTGATTTACAGTGACAAGAACACTTTTCCTCCCTTGACTTCAATAACTAGTTTTTTTCTGTTTTTGTTTTTTAAGCAAGTCTTTTGAAGTGAGTGGAATTTGAATGAAGAAAGATGGTTTAGTGAATAAAAACTAGGAGGTTGTCCCAGTAATGAAGTTAAAGGAGCGATGGTGAAGTGGAAGAAATGAATGAAAATACTCCATGGAAAGGAAAAAAAAGGGAAGGGGAAATAGGGGATGAGTTTGGGAGGAGCTGAATTGTGGATCCAAGCCCCTTCGTGTGGTCCCAGCTGCAGGAGTGAGAAAGATGTATTTAGAAGTAGCAGTTTAGACCAATTGAAAGCAAAAGAGGCTGGACTCCAGACATGAAATCAACATCAAGGATTTGGTGAAGAGATAAAAAGAGAAGTAAATTTTGGATTAGTTTAAAAACTGGCAGCCTATGAGGTACAGGGAGGAGGGAATCCTCTACTCGGACTGTTATTTATCGAACACTTTTCCTGAACCCAGGCGCTGTTCGGAGGCTATCTCAATAAATCCTCACAATAACCAAAGGAACGGTGTAATATCATTACCCTCATTCTACAGATGTGAAAACTGACAGTACGAGGGGTTCGGTGTTGCAGCCAAGGCCTCATATATACTACAAGTGGCAGAAAGGAGGGTTTAAAACCATGTCTTTCTATTTTAAACCTAGCACTTGCAGGATAAAGAACAAGATTTGAACGAAAGAGGAAGACAAATAGTATTTATCCAGATCATGAAAGCCTGGGGGTGAGGCCTGGGCATAGAGAGATTGGAGAAACCAGTGACTCACATACCCAAATTATTTTGGGAGATGGGGCTGAGCCTCCCCAGAATCCCAGTCTGAATCTGAATAGGTTGTCCCGGCAGGCTGCTAGCCAAGGCCTAACAAGAATTCTGACTTTTAAATCCTTATCTATTTAAAGCCCCAGTGTCTTAGAGTTTCACCACTGCCTCCGTCAGGATACCAGCTCCTTACTTAAGACCAGCATAGTGATTGTGAGATCGCGAGGATTTGGTTGGTTAAACATGTTTTACTCCCCACTAGATCAGTGAAAGAATGTGTCTCCTGCTCAATTTCTAGTATCTCCTCTCTCTCCCAATTAAAGTGGAAACTCTGCCAAGCTTAGAGGGTTTGTGGTAGACAAAGCCAGAGCTAAGTTTTCAAAGACATTTGTCTCCTAGCCCCTTATTTCAACTCATTTCACTAAAAAAATGTTGGGTGTGAAATATAAATTATGTTTGACTAGTCACCAGTACAAATGTATTCTTATTTCATCACTTTCGACTCTGTACAAAATCTTTGAAAATGTGGTTATGCAGCATGCATCATTTGGAGATCGAAGTAACAGAGGCAAGCCATGGAACCAGAGAGATGTCTTTTTTTTTTTTTTTTTTTATGGCCAAGTAGTATTTTCCATTGTGTAAACGTCCCATAGTTGTTTTATCCACTCATCTATTGATGGACACTTGGGCTGCTTCCGTATCTTGGTGATTGTAAATAAAGCTGCAATGAACAGAGGGGTGCTTGTGTTCAAATTAGTGTTTTGGGTTCATTCAGATATGTTCCCAGAAGTGAAATCGCTGGGTCAAAAGGCAGATACATTTTTAACTTTTCGAGGTATCTCCATACTGCTTTCCACAGTGGCTGCACCAGTCTGCATTCCCACCAACAGTGCAAAAGGGCCCCCTTTTCTCCATATCCTCACAACCACTTGTTTGTTGATTTATTAAGGATACCCATTCTGACAGGTGTGAGATGGTCTCTCATTGTGGTTTAAATTTGCATTTCTCTGGTACTTAGTGACATTGAGCATCTTTTCATATGTCTATGGGCCATCAGTGTGTCCTCTTTAGAGAAGAGTCAATTCAGGCCCTTTGCCCATATTTTAATTGGGATTTTTTTTTTTTGGTGTTGACTTTTGTAAGTACTTTGTAAATTTTGGATATTAACTCTTTATCAGGTGTATCAGCGAATATGTTCTCCCATTTTGTGGGTTGTCCTTTTATTTTGTTGATTATTTCCCTTGCAGTGCAAAACTTTTTAGTTTGATGTAGTCCCCTCTGTTTATTTTTTCTTTTGTTGCCCTTGCCCGGGGAGATAGATCTGATAAAAACTTTCTATGAGCAATGCCCGAGATTTTGCTGCCTTTGTTTTCTTTTAGGATTTTTATGGTTTCAGGTCTAACATTTAAGTCTCCAATCCATTTTGAATTTATTCTTGTGTGTAGTGTAAGAAGGTGGTCTAGTTTTATTTTTCCCTGCATATCTGTCCAGTTTTCCCAACACCATTTATTAAATAAACACTCTTTTGCCCATTGTATGTGCTTGCTTCTTCTGTTGAATATTAATTGACTATAAAGATGCAGATTTATTTCTGGGCTCTCTATTCTGTTCCATTGAACTACATGTCTGTTTTTATGCCAGTTCCATGCTGTTTTGATTACTATGGACTTATAGTACAGTTTGATATTAGGTAGTGTGATTCCTCCAACTTTGTTCTTCTTTCTCAGGATCACTGTCTTTATGCTGGGGCCTTTTGCGGTTCCATATAAGTTTTTGAAATATGTGTTCTAGTTCTCTGAATTATGTCATTGGAATGCTGACAGGAATTGCACTGATTGTACAGATTGCTTTGGGTAATATGGACATTAATCATGTTAATTCTTCCTATCCATGAACACGGTATGTGCTTCCATTTATTTGTATCTTCTTCAATTTCTTTCTTCAGTGTCTTATAATTTTCTGAGTACAGGCCTTTTACATTCTTGATTAGGTTTATTCCTAGGTATTTTATTCTCAGAGAGATGTCTTAATTTGGCTGGTGTAAAGACCTGGGTTTCCAAAAGCACCACACTCAGTACTCAGCAAGGAAGGTAACCTAGCTGGCCTATTTCCTTCAAAGACAGTAATAACAGATCATTATTACAATCTTCTTATTTACATATATGTAAAATCTGGAAGGAAATACTCCAAAATGTTAGTATCAACATGTTATATTGCTGGGCGAATACCTTATGGAATATGTTTTAGATTTAAAAAAATTTATTGTATTTTTTCCATTACCTTTTAGTCCCCTTATACCCTCCTCCCCACCATCCCAATCACCACACTGTTGTCCATGTCCAAGAGTCCTTTTTCTTTTTGCTCCATTTTTCCACCCCCTAATCTTCCTCCTCTAAGCTGCCATCCTGCTCTCTATGAGTCTGTCTCTATTTTGCTTGTTAGTTCAGCTTGTTCATTAGATTCCACATATGAGTGAAGTCATATGGTATTTGTCTTTCTCTGACTGGCTTATTTCACTTAGCATTATGTTCTCCAGGTCCATCCATGCTGTCATTAAGGGTAAAATTTTCCTCTTTTCTATGGCCGTTAGTGTTCCATTGTGTAAATGTCCCATAGTTGTTTTATCCACTCATCTACTGGTGGACACTTGGGCTGTTTCCATATCTTGGCAATTGTAAATAATGTTGCAATGAACATAGGGGTGCTTGTGTTCTTTCAAATTAGTGTTTTGAGTTCCTTCAGGTATATTCCCAGAAGTGGGATCACTGGGTCAAAAGGCAGATCCATTTTTAATTTTTTGAGCTATCTCCATACTGCTTTCCACAGTGGCTGCACCAGTCTGCATTCCCACCAACAGTGCAAAAGGGTTCCCCTTTCTCCACATCCTCGCCAGCACTTGTCTGTTGATTTATTGATGATAGCTATTCGGACAGGTGTAAGATGATATCGCATTGTGGTTTTAATTTGCATTACTCTAATGATTAGTGATGTTGAGCATTTTTTCATATGTCTATTTGCCATCTGTACGTCCTCCTTGGAGAAGTGTCTATTCAGGTCCTTTGCTCTATTTTAAATTGGGTTGTTTGTTATTTGGTGTTGAGTTTTATAAGTTCTTCATAAATTTTGGGTATTAACCCCTTATCAGATGTATCAAGGAATTCCCTATTGACTTCAATGGATAGATCTTCCAGACAGAAAATCAACAAGGAGACATCAGCCTTAAATGACACACTAGAGCAAATGGATTTAATTGATACCTTCAAAGCTTTTTACCCCACAGCAGCAGGATATACATACTTTTCAAGTGCACATGGAAAGTTTTCTAGGATGGACCACATGTGAGGACACAAAACAAGTCTCAATCAGTTTAAGAAGGTTGAAATCATATCAACCATATTCTCTGACCACAATGCTTTGAAACTAGAAATGAATGACAAGAACACTGAAAAACACTCAAAGACATGAAAGCTAAATAACATGTTATTAAACAATGTAAAGGTCAACAACAAGATCAAGGAAGAAATCAATAGATACCTTGCAGCAGCCCTGGCTGGTGTGATTGAGCATCGGCCTGCGAACCAAAAGGTCACTGGTTGGATTCCCGGTCAGGGCACATGCCTGGGTTGCAGTCCAGGTCCCCAGTGGCGGGGGTGGTGCAAGACGCAACCACACATTGATGTTCCTCTCTCTTAATTTGTCTGTCCCCCTTTCTCTAAAAAATAAATAAAATCTTTTTTTGGTACTTCTAATAGATAAGGAATTTTTATTTCTTTTCTTTTAAATATATTTTATTGATTATGCTATTACAGTTGTCCCATTTTTTTTCTCCCCTTTATTCCCCTCTGCCCTGTACACCACCCCCACCAGTATTCCTCCACTTAGTTCATGTCCATGGAGAGTACACATAAGTTCTTTGGCTTCTCCATTTCCTATACTATTCTTAACCTCCCCCTGTCTATTTTGTACCTACCAATTATGCTTCTTAATCCCAGTAACTTTTCCCCCATCCTCTCCCCTCCCCCTCCCCGCTGATAACCCTCCATGTGATCTCCATTTCTGTGATTCTGTTCCTGTTCTAACTGTTTGCTTAGTTTATTTTTGTTTTTGTTTTTTAGGTTCAGTTGTGGATAGTTGTGAGTTTGTTGTCATTTTACTGTTCATAGTTTTGATCTTCTTTTTCTTAGATTAGTCCCTTTAACATTTCATGTAATAAGGGCTTGATGATGATGAACTCCTTTAACTTTACTTTACCTGGGAAGTACTTTATCTCTCTTTCCATTCTAAATGATAGCTTTGCTGGATAGAGTAATCTTGGATGTAGGTCCTTGCTTTTCATGACTTTGAATACTTCTTGCCAGCCTCTTCTTGCCGGTAAGGTTTCTTTTGAGAAATCAGATGATAGTCTATGGGAACTCTTTTATAGGTACCTGTCTCCTTTTCTCTTGTTGCTTTTAAGATTATCTCCTTATCTTTAATCTTGGGTAATGTAATTGTGATGTAATTGGTGTGTGCTTCCTTGGGTCCAGCTTCTTTGGGAGCCTCTGAGTTTCCTAGCCTTCCTGGAAGTCTATTTCCTTTGCTAGATCGGGGAAGTTCTCCTTCATCGTTTTTTCAAATAAATTTTTAATTTCTTGTTCTTCCTCTTCTCCTTCTGGCACCCCTGTGATTCAGATGTTGGAGTGTTTAAAGTTGTCAAGGGGGTTCCTAAGCCTCTCTTCATTTTTTTGGATTCTTGTTTCTTCATTCTGTTCTGGTGGAATGTTTATTTCTTCCTTCTGCTCCAAATCATTGATTTGAGTCTTGGTTTCCTTCCATTCACTGTTGGTTCCCTGTATATTTTGCTTTATTTCACTTTGCATAGCCTTTACTTTTTCCTCCACTTTGTGACCATAGTCAACCATTTCTTTGAGCATCCAGATTACCAGTATTTTGAACTCTGTATCTGTTAGGTTGGCTGTCTCTTCATCGCTTGGTTCTATTTTTGGAGCTTTGATCTGTTGTTTCATTTGGGCCATATTTTTTTTTTGTCTTGGTGAGCCTATTACGTTTTGAGGGCAGAGCCTTAACTATTAGCCAGGGTGGGGCAACCCACATCACTGCCTTGTGGTGCTGGATCTTAGAGGGAACAATGTCACTTGCTTGGCTCTTGGCTGGCTTTCAGTCACTTCCCCTGCTACTCACAAGCAAATTGGGCCCTTCTGGTGCTGATTCCCGAGTGGGTGGGTTTGTGTACATTCTAGGACCCCGTGTGTCTCTCAAACGAATTTTCCTGTAAGGCTGGCTGTTTCTCCTGCTTCCACATACCTCACAGGTTTTTACTGGTAAAGGTTTGAGGCTTTCTTTTCCCACGCCAGAACCCTGAGTTGTGTGGCCTCTCTCACTCCCCAGTCATTCCTCCTCGTTGATCTGCACACAAATGTGAGACCGCCAGGTCTGCCAGCTGCAGCGTTGCTAAGTGCCCTCCCCACTCCAGCTGCCTATCTCTTCCCCTCCTACCAGTCTGGATGAATGTTTCTTCTCTAAGTCCTTGGTTGTCGGACTTCCATACAGTTTGATTTTCTGGAAGTTCTGGTTATTTTTTGTCTTTAAATTATTTGTTGTCCTTCTTTTGGTTGTGCGAGGAGACAAAGTGTACCTACTTATACCTCCATGTTGGCCAGAAGTCCAAATAAATAAAATCTTTAAAAAGAAAAGATATCTTGAAACAAATGAAAATGATAACACAACAATCTAAAATCTGTGGAACATTGGGAAAGCAATCCTAAGAGAGAAATTCTTAGCATCGCAGGTCTATCTCAAAACAAAAAAATAGAAAAAGCTCAAATAAACAATCTAACTTCACACTTAAAAGAATTTGAAAAAGAACAACAAACAATACCCAACGTGAATAGAAGGATGGAGATAAGAAAGACCAGAGCAGAACTAAATGAAATAGAGTCTAAAAAAATATGCAAAATATCAATGAATGCAAGAGCTGGTTCTTTGAAAAGACAAATAAGATTGACAAACCTTTAACCAGACTCATTAAGAAAAAAAGAGAGAAGACCCAAATAAGTAAAATCAGAAAGAGGAGAAGTAACAACTGACACCAAAGAAATAAAAAGGATTGTAAGAAAATATGAGCAACTATATGCCAACAAACTGGACAGCCTGGATGAAATGAGTAAATTTCTAGAAACATACAAACTTCCAAAACTAAATCAGTAAGAATCAGAGAATCTGAATGGACAGATTACACCTAGTGATACTGAATCAGTTATCAAAAAACTCCTAAAAAACAAAAACCCTGGACCAGATGTCTTTACAGGTGAATTTTATCAAACATTCTAAAACTAACACTACTTTTCAAACTATTTCAAAACTTCAAGAGGTGGAAAGACTCCCAAACTCATTTTATGAAGCTGGCATTATCCTAATTCCAAAGTCATTACAGACATTACAGACATTACAAAGAAAGAAAATTATAGGCCAATATCCCTGAAGAACATAGATGCTAAAGTCCTCAATGAAATATTAGCAAACTGGATACAGCAATGCATCAAAAAGATCATATAACATGGTCAAGTGGGATTTATTATGGGAATGCAAGGGTGATTACAGCATTCGCAAATCAATAAGTGTTGTTCATCACATGTACTGTTTTTTTGAGGAACAAGAGCCAACTATTTTATTCATTCATTTCTTACATTTGAAGTACTCCTGGATGACATCCTTGGCCTATGACTCTTTGTCATAGTCCTTAACTATAATACAACTGCAACCAACCAGTTTATGGGGTTTTCCCCTCTGTCAGTTTTAAAGAGCTCTAATCATTCCCCTAGTTTCTTGTTGTAATCAACCCTAATTAGATTGATCTGGTGTTCAACACAGTCTCTATCAACTTGACATATACAGGTTCATTGCATTTGGATGGATGCAAGCACACATAGAGGGGCTTAGGGCTGGTCTGAGGCTTTGGCAGCTTGGCAAATTTTTCGTGCTAGGCCCTGTGGATGACCGTGGTCTTCAGTACCTCTTGTAAAGCAGTACTAATGTCCATTACACCTCCAGCAGCAATGCCTTTTTTGGCCATGGTGGTGGGTTACAGGTGAGCAGAATCTTTTCTTTTACATGTTATTTTTCAATTACAGTTTATATTTGATATTATTTTGTATTAGTTTCAGGTGTACGCATGGTGTTTAGACAATCATATACTTTACAAAGTGTTCCCCCCAATATTTCCAGGACCCGCCTAGCCACATTCATAGTTATAACAATATTATTGGCTATATTCCCTGTGCTGTACTTTACATCCTCATGGCTGTTTTGTAACTACCATTAAGAAGTACAAAATGGAGCCCTGTCTAGGTAAATCAGTTGGTTAGATCGTCATCCCAATACAGCAAGGTTGCGTGTAAAATCCTCAGTTAAGGCACATATAGGAATCAACCAATGAATGCATAAAGTAAGTGGAACAACAAATCGATCTCTCTCTCTCTCTCTCTCTCTCTCTCTCTCCCCCCTTCCCCTATCTCTCTAAAATCAATAAATTAAAAAAAATTTAAACATACAAAATGGAGCTGGATTTTGAGTGCACAGGAGCCTCACCTCCTAGCTACTTGGTAGCAGAAAGGGAAGTGCTACATTTCTTTTGAGGGTTGGAGGGTCTGGTTCTTTATTTCAAAAATATCAATTATCATTATCCAAACAGTTGCACTATTGGTTTCTCTTTCTCCCAATTGGCCCCAAAGAGACCACACCAAAGGAGAGTACATTTTAAGATAATAAGCTGCAGGATGGGCACCTAGCAGGCCTCACAAAAACCTCACCAATAAGGGGGTACTGGGTAAGGAAAGGAACTTAAAGATCAGCACTCTGCCAGCCCAGGCTGTAGAGAGTTTTCACAGCCAGATGGGGTGGCCAGTACAGCCCAACCCCAAAGAAACAAAGTTTCAAAATAATATAAGATTTAAGAACAGTTTTGTATGTAAACTATTCAAGATTTCTCCAACACCAGCTGACACAAAGCACAATGAAATGGCGCTTTCAGAGACAGCAGCTTCAGACCCAGTAAAGGGTGATGAGGTGAGTTTCCTATGGTTAAATCAGAGGAAAAAACATAATTTTCTTTCTTTGAAGGAGACAGAGCAAATAACGGGTCACTTTAACATAAGGGGCACATGATCCATTTTGTGAACCATTGAGAAAGGGGTAGAGATGGTATGAGGATTTAGCTTCACACAGAGAGATATCACCATTTTAATTTGTTTGGTCAGGAAGTGCTAGATTTTATATGTACATTCCTGTATTTTTCAAAAATAGCCATAACAAGAATGATTTACTTTGACATTTAGAAAAACAGAAAAAAACCCCCACAAACCATTCAGAGTTGTTTATTTTAAAGGTACTTTAGCCCTGACCGGGTAGCTCAGTTGATTAGACCTTCACCCCAATACACCAAGGCTGAGGGTTGATCTCTGGTCAGGCCACATACAAGAAGCAACCAATGAATGCACAAATAAGTGGAACAACAGATTGAGGTTTCTCTCTCCTCCCCCCTCTACAAATCAATAAAATAAAATAATATTTAAAAAATTAAATGCATTTTAGTCAGGATCATCAAAGTGATCAATCACACACCTAGCATATTTTTATTGAGCATTTAAAATGTGCTGGCCTGGAGCTAGACAGGCTTGAGGGGGAGTGGGTAAGGAGATTCAAAAGCAAAAGTGAGACTGTTTCATTGAGGGCCTGTTAATTTACCAGGTACATTTCTACTGTTTACTCATTTCATCCTCCAGTGCTGGGAGGTAGGTTTTTTACCAGCACTAGTAATACAGATGATGAAACTGAGGCTCCAAAAGACCATGCATCATGGCTAAGAACACACAGTAAATCAGTGGAAATTCTGGGCCCAGAAGATAGTACCACCTACTTCAGAGCTTGTGCTCATTAATTATATATCATTGTTTTCCCATAATATATACACTCATACATATACAATATGATTCTGGACTTTTAAACCTTACAGTCTAGAAGAGAAGAGAAGATAAATATAAACACAAACACACACGAGCAGTGCCTGGTTTATGAACACTTATAGAAATAAATTCCATGTCTTGGGCGTTTGGCAAGTCTGGGCTGAGCTGCAGGGAACAGGACTTTTATCCACACCTGTCTTGCCTTGAAATTTTTTATGCTTTGACTGTGGCTGGAATTCACCATTGCTTTCCCAATTCATTAGATTGCAAATCTAGGTTTCATTCCATTCTGCCTTTAACAATTAACTTTAATGCGTTTAGGAATCACCTGGGGATCTCATTAAAATGCAGATTCTGAAGGAGTAGGTGTCCGGGTGGGCGCAGAGTCTGCATTTCTAATAAGCTCCCAAGTGATGCTTATCTGGCTAGTTTGAGGATTGGGTAGCAGACACTAAGGAGTTAAAGAGCTAACCTAGACCTCAGTCTTGTCTATCCTGCCCCAGGCAAAGTGCTGAGCTGCTCTTTGTCTCCCTGTGGGTCAGAAACAGAGCCCCCAGCTCTTAGCTGCCCCAGTGAAAGGGCAAATTATTTTCTAGGCTTAGGCTGGGGCTGGGAAGGCAAGCCTGTCCCAGGAAAGATACCTGGATTCACATGTGGGCCAGGCCTACTCTCCTTCCAGTCCCTCTGCAGTCTGCCACCACCACACCACCACCAGGCCACAAACAGGGGCAAGGAGGCCCGCTCCTTCCTCTTGGATCTGGAGAAGAACTTCCTGCCTGTCAGGCTCATTTAGCTCTGGGCCAGGTGTCCAACTGGGTTGGTGGCCTCTCTCTTGACACCTTTAACCACCTGTCTGGGCACTTTGCTTCTGGACCTGCCTGGCATCAGGGGGCTGGCTCTCTGAAGCCCCTTCCAGCACAATGAGCCCGACTCGCAGAGGGCCCCATGAACCTGGGGGATGGGCAGCTTTGCTGGGTCCGTGGATATTATCTGAGGAGGCAACTGTGCAAGA